>JANHGB010217626.1:0-93689 GCA_026283785.1 Coracopsis vasa
CGATACGTAGTCCTTATTGGAGAGTAAACCACAGGAATGCCAAGAGTTGCATACAACTTATATCAGGTGTCAGGGATTTCACACATCACATACTGAATGGAAATACTAGTGTCATTATATGGTGTCCTGTTCAACTGCAAATCAGAGCAAACAAGCAGCTCCTGAGTCACAAACCACGCTCACATCAGCAAATTACACATAAATATCCAGGAGGACACAGTCACAAAAAGACAATTTAACAATATTGGAAATGCAAAGATTTAAAGTTAAGCTGTGAGAGTCTCGCTTTCCAAGTGCGAGACCTGGAAACTACACTGAAAGCCACATTACGAACTGGTTAGAGAAAAATTGTAATACAAGGAGCTGAAGCCAGCTCGATGGCTTGTGCAGATGAGTGTGGTTCCCAGTATTTCACTGCAGCTTGGAATCTGATTCCTGGCCCTCCTGAAGGCAGAGGATCCAGCCCATTTTCTCCTTTGTATATTTATCTCAAAGAAAGTGCACGAACAACAGAACCTCTCCTAACTGGTTAAGCTTTTAAGGCTCTAAATGGCTACATAGCCCGCCATTTGCTGACTGAATACATTGTGTTTAACTTGCTTTGAACGCGGGAGAAGGCAGCATCATTTGAACTATTGAACTGTTAAAGGTCATTTATTGCAAATTTTAGGAAAATACATGCTCATATTAGATTCCAGAGAGTAAAAGGATGCGTTGACAAAGGGCACATTTATTAGAGAAGACCTAATTGCATACTTAACCTTAGGTACACGCTGCCTTAATGGCAAATGAAAATATGCTAAGTATTTTATATTTTTCAGAACAAGGGCCAAAGGCAATGGAAGGATCAAACTCTCATCACAGAGAAACCTTTTCTTTTTCACCATTCATCATGAGTAAAGGAACCTCTGGATGCCCTCAGATTAAAATATCTGCATACTAATAAATAAGATGCTTTACAGAAGAGGATCCCTGTTCTCTGCAGCCCCAGCTGTCCCACCCACCATTCTGCATATTTACTTCATTCTGATGCATCTCAACGGCAAAACAATTGTCCTCAGAACTAGTGGACAACATTTGGTAAAAACTGTTTGCACCTTCCCATCTCCATTTTGCTGAAATTCCCATCAAACCTTGCCTTTCATACCAATGCACAGCAAAGCAACACGCCACACTGAGGGAAATTGTCTTCAATCATCTGCAATTAACCAATGTGCCTCCCAGTAGCTGATAGGGGCTACAGGGACCTAAACTGTCCTCCAAGGCTTTGGAGGGAGATCATGCATGATTATGCATTGAATAATCTTTCTTGAGGGTAAAAAGAAACAAAACAACATCCATACTCATTCAAGAATGGAAAACTGAAATCAGAGAAAAATAACAACACTGATCTCTCCTCTACTGGAAGCTGATCACCATGATCATGTATCAGGGAAACAATTCCTTGGTCCCAGAGTCACTCTGTCAGTTTCAGAAGTCTTTTATGAACTAGTCCGTGGGAAAAGGAAAGGAACAAAACCTCAGCCCATAGTGATGTCCACCTCTGCCCAACAACAAGAGCAGGTATTTAAGACGAATCCTCCCTGGAAAGTGCATGGAGAGCCAGAATTTTCTTTCCAGGGTGAAAGGAGAGGGTGCAAACTGCTTATTTAAAGAAAAGACTCTGTGTTCCTTATTCTGTGAGCAAGGATCATGTCAGTGACCAAACAGAGGCAAAACAAAAACTTCTGTGGAAAAAAAAAACCTGTGAGGCATCAGCAGATGCAACCCAAGACAAAACAGACAATGTGTCTCCCTGGTTTCATAAATCAATGACTCCCTGGGGAGAAGAAGCCTCACAGTAGGGGCAGTACGCAATAGGTGCACAGCACAACCTGGGTGAAAGAAGCCTGAGTATAATTCAAAGCAGACCAGCACAGAGGATGGGTAACTGACAGACAGAGATGTGGATATTCGCCCTACAAATCACTCTTTAGGATTATTCCCATCTTCTTACCACATACTAAAGATTTATACCAAACGTGGGGCATAGTCCCAGAAGATGTTCAACTTGCTGAAGAATTCAGAAAGAAGAAAAACTAACAAAACAATAAACACATTTTTAACTGTATTTCCTCTATCTTAACTCCCTACTTGTGCATGGGTTGTAGTGGCTCAACAGTAAGAGCGCTGTATAAGTATGTGTTCATAAACCCTCTTGAGACTGCCAGCCATTGAGCAGATGTGTGCTGTGCTCACAACCTCCTCTGTTAACACAAGAAACCTGACGGCACAGCAACATATTTATCACAGTCAAGTATTAGAATATAAAATAAGCAGGCATTTGAATACTAACAAAATAACTTATGATCCTGATAATTTATTCAAGTGAATGTAAACTAAACTTCTTCCTGTGACAACAGCAACCTGTAGTAAAAATAATGCTTTCGTCTCCTCTTGCAATGCTGTCAACAGATACCAAAATTTTAGTACGTGACAGAAGTTGTATTTTTCTATTCTTGGAGGTGTGAAAGTATGGAAAACAGTAAGAATCACAAAATAATTAGAAATACAAATAGTATTTGAGCCTCAAATAGTGGTTTATGTTGTGAAAATAAATCACAAATATTACTTAATTCTAGGACTGCTTGAGTAAGCAAGAACATATTTTCTTTCACAATTTCAGATGGGAAACAAGAAGAATTTTGCTTTTAAAGTTGGACAGAGACACCCAGGACCCCAAGTCACATCTTTTTAAAACTGCCAATCAGGTGAGTATTAGCCAACACTATGCATTTATTCTGTTATCCTATATTTTGAGACTTCACGGGGAAGGAAAAGTTTGCTTGCTTTTAACAACCTTCTGATATAGTTGGTTTGGCCAGGTTTTTTAAAGGACTGTCATTTGCATTTATTTTTTCAGATTTTTATCAGCAGTGTTAGTCACCTCTTTCATTCTGTCCATATATTCTTTTAAGTTTACCATGAATGGATAGGCAGATCATTTAATTTACAAAAAGAAAGTATGGACTATTCCCAAGATGGGGAGAGAAGGAGGGAAACACTGAAATGGCCTTTATTACTGATCCATACCTTATTTACTGATTTTATGAAACAAGTCCAACACATTCATTACAATCCAAAGAAATCTTGAGGTTAAAAGACATGTAGATGTGGCATTTAAGGGATGTGATTTAGTGCCGGACTTGGCAAGTGCTGGGTTAAGGGTTGGACTTGATGATCTTAAAGGTCTTTTCCAGCCTAAATGATTCCATGATTCTATGATTCTATTTTGAGTAAGGTGAAAAACAGACTATGCAGAGCTAAAAATGGTAAGGTTTCTACAACCAGGAAAGAATACATGAAGAATACAGAACAGCAAAAGGGGATTAAGAAAGAATTTACTTAACAAAAGAATAATTAAAAAGTTGACATGTGCCAAAGCTGAAGCTGCAGCTTATCTGAACAGTTTTAGGCTCCTATAAATAAACAACCAGGCAAACAAACAAAATCTACTTCTGGTGAGTTCTTAATCCCCTAATTACCTGAGACAAATCTGTTCACCCCCTGAAAGTCTGCTTTATAGCAGAATGTGCACTTTGTGGTATAAAAATCACCTCCTCCAAGCTCAGGAGTGAAGCATCCCAACAAATAGGAAGTCAGGCAAGAATGCCAGGAAGCCTGAATGGATGAACAAGGAGCTCCTGGACAAACTCAAACACAAAAAGGAAGCCTACAGTTGGTGGAAACAAGGACAGGTAGCCTGCGAGCAATACAGAGAAATTGTACAAGCAGCCAGGGCTCAGGTTAGAAAACCTAAAGACCTAACAGAATTAAATCTGGCCAGGGATGTCAAGGGCAACAAGAAAAGCTTCTATAGGTACATTGGTGATTAAAGGAAGACAAGGGAAAATCTGGGCACTCTCCAGAAGGAAACAGAAGACCTGGTTACCCTGGATATGGAAAAGGCCATGGTACTCAATGACTCTTTTGCCTCGGTCTTCGCTGGCAAGAGCTCCAGCCAGACTGTCCAAGTCACAGAAGGCAAAGGCAAGGACTGGGAGAATGAAGAAACACTTGCTGTAGGAGAAGATCAGGTTCAAGATCATCTAAGTAACCTGAAGGTGCAAAAGTGCTTGGGACCTGATGAGATGCATCTGTGGGTGCTGAGGGAACTGATGGATGAAGTTGCCAAGCCATTATCCAGCATATTTGAGAAGTTGTGGCAGTCTGGTGAAGTTCCTGCTGACTGGAAAAGGGGAAATATAACCCCAATTTTCAAAATGGAAAAAAAGGAAGGAACTATTGGCCGGTCATTCTTACCTCTGTGCCAGGCAAGATCACGGAACAGATTCTCCTGCAAACTATGCTAAGGCATATGGACAATAAGGAGGTGATTGGTGAAAGCCAACATGGCTTCACTTAAAGGCAAATCATGCCTAACAAATTTGGTGGCCTTCTATGATGTCGTTACAGCATTGGTGGGTAAGGGAAGAACGATGGATGTCATCTGCCTGGACTTGTGCACAGCATTTGACATTGTTACTTACAACATCCTTGTCTCTAAACTGGAGAAGGACACATGCAGTACTGCATCCAGCCACCAACATAAGTAGCACATGGACCTCACCTGTTGAAGCAAGTCCAGAGGAGGGCCACAAAGATGATCAGAGAGATGGAGCACCTCTCCTATGAATATAGACTGAGACAGTTGGGGTTGTTCATTCTGGAGAAGAGAAGGCTCCCAGGAGACACTGAAGCAGCCTTCCAGTACCTAAAGGGAGCCTACAAGAAAGCTGGACAGGGGCTTTTTATAAAAGCAAGAAGTGATAGGACTAGGGGAAAGGGTTTTGAACTGAAAGAGGGTAGATTTAGATCAGCTATAAGGAACAAGTTCTTTACTGGAAGGGTGGTGAAACACTGGAACAGCTTGCCCAGAGAAGCTGTGAATGCCTCATCCCAGGAAGTGTTCCAGGGCAGGTTGGATGGGGCTTTGAGCATCATGATCTAGTGCAAGGTGTCCCTGCCCATGGCAGGTAGTGGAACTAGATGACCTTTAAGGTCTCTTCCAACCCAAAGCATTCTATGATAAAAGCGTATTTTTAAAAAAAATCTCAGAGTTATGAGAGTAACTCTGAACACGTTTGATGGAACACATCATACGTGCATAATATATTGTCTGAATGGAAGATGACTGGAAGCAACTCCTTTCAGATACTGATGGGGTGGCTAAAGAAGAGGAAGCGTGACATTTCTAAGAACCTCAGGAGTCCCCAGTAAGATGGTCTGTAACATTTCTCTAGTCATTTCTCCCTCTTTCATCTTTTTTAAAGTTTCAGTCAAAATGAAACACAAAGCTAGAACAGCTCCTCAGTGGGTTAAAAAATGCTACGATTTTAACAGTCAAAATGGCTGAACTCTGTTATCCCAATCTAGAAAACAGCTCATGATCTGAATCTTCTAAGGGCAACTAAACAGAACCTGTAACTATGTGGATAACCCACCTGAGTTGAAGCCTGGTTTAATAGCCAGTTTAGCCCTCTTTCTAGGCATAAGTCTGATCTGTGAATCAGGTTTTGAGGAGCTGCAGTATTTCACAGACAATCAAATGGAAACAATATTGTGAAAGTAAAAATCCCCACTCCAGGAAAAAGAAGGAAAAAAAAGTCGGGGAAAAAGATAAGAAAAGGAAAAAGCTTTCATGTTGATATGCCACCATTTGTGAAATACTCACCTACACTATATCCACACTTATCTTCCTAATAAAATTCAAGTACTAAAAATACTACTAAAATTCAAGTTTGTAGCAAAATACACTTTAACAGCCTTCTACTTCTATTGCAGTTTTCTTTCATGAAATATGTGTTCAGGCTAATTAAAAGGATTAAAAAAAAAATAAAAATCCCTCTGCTTCCCTCTGGAAAACAGTAGGTACAGAAAGCTTCCAGAAGAAACCTGTTTATCAGTGATGATTACAGAAATCAATATATCACACGTGATTTCTCAAAACCACAAAAACAAACCAGGAAACTGTTTTAGGCTTTTTGTTGGTTTTGTTTTCCCCCTCATGGAAACTTGCATTTAAGTCTAACTCAGAGAATTCTAGGAATATTTTAATTAAAGCCTACTCTGTATTACAAGCAGTATGAACATGTACATTCAAGGATAACTGCTGAAAGTATGAAAATATGCTGTAGAATATCTTTGATGCTTAAACAGTCAATAAGGGTACAAGCCTCCTTAAGCTATTTAATTGCAAATTGTAAAAACTGCTTAATATCATCGCTCTCTCTCTCTCTATATATATATATAGTAAGCTGTTTTATGCCTAAATGTGTCAAGGTCATTTAGTGACATTGCTGATATAAGAAGCCGTTTCAGTATAAATGTTATTAATTGGGGGATTAATCAGTCATACAGCAATACTTCAGCAACTTCTTCACAAACCTTGCAAATTCAAGGGTCACCTCTCCAAATATTTAAAAAGGACAATTGCTTCTTTCCCCAGTTTATAAATCTCCCAAGCACATAAAAATGGGTTCTAGCTATCAACTTCTGACGAATTTCTGCCATCACAGAGGTAATCACTTCATACCTTTCAAGGAACAAATAAAACAGTGGCTGTTACTACCACTCTCTTTCCTCTGTAGGTTATTTCTTGTATACTACTAATTGGAAGCCCTTACTATGGTTTCATAAAATTAAGTACATTTACCATTACCCACTTTAGCTTATCCATGACAAACTAAAAAGGATCAAGTGTGGCAAAGCACCTTTAAACAGTTTACCATTTTCAGGTGAACAGTCTTTATAAATTTGCAAAATAAATAAAATTGCAACTAATTATAGAAAAGGCTTATCATGGTTTAACTACCCTAGAAGAGTGTCATATGTGAGACAGTTCTGTTTAATGGTGCAACCATGACGACAAAGACCCCACTGTGACTAAAATAATGAAAGATGCATTACTGAGAGATTTAAGAAATGATCGAATCTTTACCTAGCTTTTACGGTTTGCTGGCATTTAACAATTTGTAGCAAAAAAGTAATCAAAACCTGAAAGACCATGATGTAAACAGAAGTCTTTAGAAATGAATGAGAACTTTAGGACTTCAAAAGTATTTTATTCCTATTTCTACCAGAAATAACTCAACCTCTTGTTTCTTTACAAAGGCTATTAAAATTGGAACAATGAAATGATCACAGATGTTAATAACCAGTGTTAACTTCAAAACCCTTATGTACTGAGCTAATACGCTCCAGAAGATACTGGTTTAAAATGTAATCCAAAAGATATTACTGTTCTGAATATGGGGGGTTGTGTGCACCTGTTTTTAAAGCTTGATAAATTTTTCAGGTTTTGCTGTACATAGGGATACCTTATACTGCTGTGGGAAGGGAAAAGCTTTCGGGTCAGAGAAGGTAAAAAAATTGAAGAATTTTTTAAGCTGCCCATATTGGTTTTTTTTGGGTTTGTTTTGTTTTGTTTTTTTCACAGAGATAAGAGAAATTTTAAGCTATTTTTTCCACGTATTTTTCACTTTAGTAACTTACCTGAAATTAATCAGAGTAAAATAAATAGGCTTTGAATTAACACCTAAAATGAGCAATTAGGTTGTAATTAAGGTAAAATCTGAAAAGTTGTGCATTAAATTAGGTAAATTGCTCAGAAGCCTATTGTCTTTCCAGATTCCTACCATGTTTGCTGCTAATGGAAAACAAAGAAAATAATATTAGGTCAAATAACAAGAAAAAGAACTGTAGTTCTTAAAGCATAAAAATAAGGCAGATATGAGAAATGAGTTATTTAAAGTTATCCATTCTATCTCAAGAAGTTTTCATTGAAACACCATTCATCTGCTTTTTCTCCTTCACTAGAGCAACCTTCTCCCATTAGAAAGTCCAGACTTGAACTAATTGTTTAGAGATTGAAATGGAGCCCATATAAATCCATGTTTTCTCATTATACCAATAGGCCTTGGGTTGGTTCCTTTGGAAATATTAAATCATAGGATTTCACCACACTGAAGAATGAGTCATTGGGTAATAGACACAGTTATAAGCATTGGCCACATCCATCTATAAGAAATATAAACCCTCTTATGAAATTAAATAGGCTTAATATAACAGTAATACTTTTATATAGAAATTATATGACATTTAATATATGCACCTGTATGTATATATAAAAATTTACACACACACATACTGTATGTACTATTATCTACTTACTGTTTCTCAAGAAGACTGTACAGCTGAAATCAGTTAATTTTAACTCCACTAGCAAAATACATCTGTCAAACTGTTACTCCCTGACCATTTTTCTTCTACTGTTTACTGTTGCCTGTAGCACCACAGCAGCTTCAAGAAACACATATTTACAAAGGCTGTACTTTCCAAAATGGCCTATTTCTGTTCCTCTCTCTCCCATTCTGCACCTATTGCAAATGCAAATCCATGACTCTTCAATGAGTTGCTTTAAATAACCTCCTCCTTTCTCTTCATGCAGCTGAGGAGATGGCAAAGGGCAGGAAAGCAAAGCAAATCATTAACTCTTACCATCAGACACAGCTGGTGAGTCAGTCTTTTAATCTTGAGGCTCTGTGTAAAATGGGACAACTGGCCCAAACTTGTGCTTTGACATTTTCTAGGCAGGAAGATATAGTACACGTGTAAACTAACTATTACCTAGAAAGGACAAATGCTCCAAGTGCTCCAAATGCTGGCTGTCTTTGGTTTTATGACTGCAATCCTTTTTCAAGATCCACACCTGAACTCAATGTGGTAATTCATCTGCGATTTTAGACAGGAACTTCACTGCACACAGCTTTACCTAAAAGAGAAGTGATCCTGGCACCATGAGTCTGCTCTTCTTGGCCTGCTTTAATACATGACACCATGACATAAAGCACCTTTTTACTCTGAGGTGGGTTTGTTGTTTTTTTATTCCCCTTACTATTTCACACCTACTTTTTCTAGTACTTGATGAGTCACAGCAAGAGAGACAACTTAGATAAATTGGATCATAGCCAGTAAAACCCATCTCACAGCTGCTCTCTACTTCTGCAACAGAAACATCCTTCATCATAAGATCTGTTAAAATAAGCTGTCAATAAAAATTCCCCACATTTATCTGGAAAAGAGTTGCTGGCAGAAAAGGCTAGTAGCTATAAAATCAGAGATAAAGCACTGTAGCATCAGTCAGCATTTAGTAAGGAAACAGAATCAAACCACTGTTTTATATTTAATTAGGATTAGGCAGAAAAAAATATGGGACCAAATTGTTTAGCATTTGTAAATCACCAGATCTCTACTGAGCTTTACCTATTGACATCCACTAAAAATACAAGTATTTTTCTCTGGAAATGAAATGCCATATACACTGATCTGAAAGAGAGAGGAAAGTGTTTATACACTTACTAATATCCCTTACATCCTGTCCAACATTTTTCTACCAATGTAGTGCCACATGTACATACGCCAGCCTACTCTGAGCAGGTCAGCAATTTCTACACAGAAAATGGGAGCCCCTTGTCTTGGATATAGTCTCTAGCTTAGTTGCAGGCAAGAAGATGTACTGTCTGGGTTCTTATAATCCTGAGTGTGAAACAACACACTATTTCCTTAGCACTGCACAGCCATAGGAATAAGCTTAATAGTCATTCTTGTTGCAAAAGCACCAATATAATCATTCATTATACATGTGATGGAAGTAAGGGAAAGAGACAATAAGTAAATCGTACAGCCACTGGCAACACAAGGATTAGAAAAGAGATTTTCAAGTCCCAGTCCACTGCTGCCCCTTCCACATTTTCATCTTCTTAATGGTCCACTATTGATCTCCGTATAGAGCTCCTTTCAGACTCCATATGTCTTAGGCAGAAAAGACAAAACCAGCTGATCTTTATTGGCACAAAGGCACTCCATTGTCTTAGACTGATCTACTAAGAAAAAACAATGTTCAAAACAATCCAGCACAAGGCAATACAGGAAAAAGGAGGAAAAAACAATTAATCTTCTATTCTTCCAAGGTTTCACAATACTTATTTTTGCTTATAGAAAAATACTTACACAGCATGTCTAGAATTGCATCACTATTGTTTAGCTGAGAGCTAGAAAGAGGCAAAAAAAATGCTAGTTTCAAAACCAGACTGTTTCAGACCTTTGAAGTATCTTGTTGCCCTACATAAGCTTTTGAGGTCTCAACATTCAAATATCTTATTCACTCAACACAAGTCCTGTCAAGGCTGTTCAAACTGGGTGGACAGAAGAGGTCTGGTTCTTTAAAAGGAGCAGGCAGAGCTGCAACTCACCATGTATAATGTAAGCCCCAGTGAAATCCTCAAAATTAAAGAATACTGAAGTGCACAAATCTCTTGCAGACCCCTTATCAAAGGATGCCTATCAATCAGACACTATGGAGGATTAGTTCAATTAGCTCCCAGCTTCATACCCAGCTTCAGAGCCTGGATAAAAGGTGGCACGGCATAAGCTGGGAACCTCTGTCTACTCTCCTTCACTGAGGACTGTGGAACCAAGAAAACATGAATGCCTTTCATCAATTAGGTTGTTTGAGGAAATTTTTTTTCACTTCTGAAATTAGATGCTAACTGAATGATAGTTTGACACCAGATTTTATTAGAGGTTTGATTGCAAAACTGTCACAGATGATGTTGGTCAGTGCTGTTTCCACTGCCAATAGTTAGGGCGCTTTCACAGGACAGGAAACTCAGGTTCCTCCCTTTTGATTGAAGCTGTAACTGCCACTCTAACCACCCGGCTAACTAATAGGCTTGAATAAGATGTTCCCAGTTTCTCCCACTGACCCTGTTCTTTTAAAAAGTGGGCTTGAATATTTTAGAGGAAAAAGACTGAAAGTCTGCCATTCATCTTCCATTCCTTTTAAAGTGGCTATGGATTTGGCTTCTGCAGTTGTCTTGTTTTTGTTTACTATGAATTCCTTTTTTCTAATCACTGATCTGAATCCTTCCCTCTGTGTCTAATCCTCACTCAAAGAGGAAAAAGCAGTTTCAGTGCTTTCGTATAATGAATTTTATTCTTGTACTGTGAATCAATACGTTTTGCTTTAAGGCATTTTTCTTTACATACTTTTAACCAGTGATGAGCTGACTGTTCATCAGCAGCTGTGGGACACAGCAGAGAGGAACAAAATGAACTGAACTGCTTCCTTTGGGAACGAGAGATCAAATCCAATGAAGGACTTGTGCATCTTTAACTTCCCAATGACTGTGTCACAAAGCACAGACAGCATTCAGGGTACCCTTTCCCAAAAATCAGCAGATTTCATTATTCCACTGACACTACAATCTCAGCAAGAAACAGCCTGAAGTCTGCAGATTGATCATACAACTGTCAAAAGCTCACCAGCAGAAGGAAGCTGAAAATGGTGTAAATCCTTGTCACACTGCATCTTCCATAATGTGAGACACCTTGAAATGACACAGTCTACCAGTCAAACCTGTTTCCTTGTAAGGTACCTACCTATTCCTTGTTTGCTCAAGTCTATATAATATTCATTCTTACAGTACATGGCAAAACACAGCAAAGAGTGGAAGAGGCTACAGTGATGCTGCTCTTACTCCCTCTTGCATAAACAATAGCCTAATGCTGGGAATTCATAGTCAGGAAAGGACAGGTCTTGGTTCATTCTTGCTCCTCTGCTAGGTGGGGACTTAATTGCATACCTACCAAGAGAAAAATTCCCCCAGGCAGCATGCTGATTAAGGAGCTAGGAGGCACAGCACAGTGAAAATAATCCAAGGTTTACAAAACAGGAAGGAATGCAACTTCATACTTGAGAACTCACGTGAAAGAAGCCATCTAATCCCTTTTCCTTAGACTGCTCACATGCATCATGCAACAACTGATTACCTGGGAAGTCTTAAAGCAAAGCCAGGATAGCAGTCAGACCTCCTAGGTACTAAAAATCAAGCACCAACCGGTGTGTCAGCACTCCTTTTGCCAAAGTACCTTTCCACCCCACAGTCTCACTAAAGCTCTTAAAGCCTCTTTTTCCAGTGGTCTGAGTGAGGTCAGTTCCATGTTTACCTTCTAGGAGCCTCTTAATTATGACATTACTCAACATGCATTTTTCCCAGTAGAAGTTTGATGGACTTATTAAGTACATTTTACGAATAGCTTTCTGTAAAAAAATGTTAGGCCTTTGAAGTCTACAACATTTTCAGCAAATTCCTTTCACTATGCAGTATGCTTTCTATTCTGTAATTAAAACAACTTTTAAAATAATCTACTGGTTCTTATACTCAAGCTTCCTTAAATCTTATCTTTCTTTATGAGTAATAAGAGCCTTCCATTTGTACTGCATTATTATATGAGAATTTTCATGTCAAAAGATATGAACTTTCCACAAATGCACAGGCATTTTTTGTCCATGTAACTCATACAGGAAATTATTAAATTTTCATATAGAAATATGGTTTGTAGCAAAAATGCTTATGATGATAGTTCCTATACTGATAAGAGTAGATTAAGAAGCTTTACTTCAGACAGAGAGAACACTCACTAGTCTCTTGGACCACCAAGCTTCCGAAGGCTTCTAGTCTGCTGGACCCCTGTGAATAATGTTTCTAGCATTACATTTCCTACAGCCATTATGGTCAAATTTCATTGAAGTTATGATTACATACAAATATTTTTGTGTGTCTGTGTATTACCAGCAATGGTAATATGGGCTATCTTCTGTACTAGCTGTAGAAAAACAAACTTTGTTCCTCACGCTGACACCTTCAGGGACAATAACAAAAACAGTACCTCTTGCTGATGGAGGCCAACTGTCATAGCACATGACAGGAAGGGAGAAGAATAAAATGGCGAGAGGAAAACTTTAGGGAACTTTGACTTCTTTAGATTGGCTTGTTAGATGACATCCTAACATTTCTGATGGCTTTCAAACAGCCCCTTAATACCATACTGATGGAAAATTTCACAGAGAGGTAGACGGACAGAAAAATAGCCCTGTACTTCAAACAGCGATTTATTCAGACTACTGAAGAATGCTTGAATCTTTTCAATTACTGTCTCCATCTGTTTACTGGAAAGACCTAATTTTCCCTTCATCCAGTTTCCCTGAGAAGTCCATGCCAGTGACAGAACAAAATACCCAGTAGAGATTTTTGATGCTTTCCAGAACAGGTGGAGCATACCACAAGTCTATGTTGCAGAAGACACCACCTTCAGCATGGACACCCATCCCTTCAGCACTGCTCTCATTAATTATTTGAGGGAATGCAAGAAATGTCTTTGTGTCTAAGGGTTGGAAGAAGTCCTTTGAGACTTCCCCAACAGGTTAAAGAACCGCTAATCGTGTTTGGACCACAAAGAAGGAGGAAAGGAAGATGTGAAGAAAAGCATTTGAATCTCTGGGCATGCACCCACACCCAGTGGGCAGGACATTTGCCAAGCCTTTATGAAAGAGTAACAGTACAATGAAGTGGGTGAGCAAGATCAATAAATTTGAGATTCCACCAGTAGCTTATGAATGAAACAGTGTCTTATGACTGAAACAGTCTCTTATGACCATCCTGTGCCATATTCTTCACATATATTGGAACATTATATATATAGGTAGTGAGGCACTACACATCTGTGAAAGTTCAACATGAAAATACACTTTGCTATCATTTTTCAGTACTAAGTAATTTTTATCTTCTAAACTTAAAGCTGAAGTTGGCGTGAACTGCCTGGTGTACTTCAGGGACCTTTTTAACTTGAAGGCTTAAAGCAAAGTATTTGAGCATGCTCAAATTTCAGAGCTACTCTACATTTTCACAGGAAGCAACACTGGCCCATCCAACTGCACTTCCCCCAGTGCTGAAATAGCCTTGAAAAGCAACCCAGTTTTTTGGGCAAGAATTCTCAGGGACTACCCTTTGATTTCTCTTAAAAATAGATGAGATACATCAATAGTTTATATTTTAGCCTCTGCAAACCATCTTATGGTATTCAACTTGGATAGCAATTTTCTTCTCGCACGCTGTGAATACAAACACTTAAGTACATAAATGTGACTTTCCATATATTGTGCAACACTTACAGATTTTGCAAAACTAGTAAACTCTAAAAAGCCAGTAAACACAAAAAGCTAGCACTCAAATTACAAGCAGTAGAACCTACTAGGAGTAAGCTTATTAAACATCTTGTAATTAGGCATAGTGAATTATATTTTCAGAATCAGACTATTCAAAGGGCTTTCTGTAATTGTTTCACTGATAAAAAAGGCTCCACTCATATAATGGATAAGTCTAGACTGAGAACAAAGCAGCTTAAGATTCAGATAAAGAATTCCTTCCAAGAGAGATTTACTACCAACAAGCCGTTATTATAATCTGTTGTGATTTGCAAAATAGTAATTTTACCAATAGATCAATTTACTGATTTGAAACAAAACCTTCTGCATTCTTGAAGTCAGAAATTAATTTTTAGATGAACTAAACCTTTTGTATATTTTTCGAAAAAGCCTCTTTCAAGACAAAGGAGGAGAAGATTTGACTGTATAAATTATTTCATTACCCAAACCTAACCACAATACAAAGCTGTTTATATTGTCTCGCTTACAAAGCACATTATAACAGTTTCCTTCTATATAATAGCATATTCTGCATTTATAGAACAGAGATATTATATGTTCTGACAGAGCTGTTTTATCCTGTTCAAGAAATGACATGCATCAACGGGAAAATATCAAAAGAGAACAAGGAAGAGATTTTTTATTATTACAGCCATGGTACTCTGTCATAAATTAGCAAGGCCATTATCAGCCAGAGTATCGATATATGCTCCCTGACATGAGCTCATTTCAGAAGCTGAGACATCTTGATTAATACTACATACTAGCACTGCATTTTACATGCTATATATCTTTAGAAAAGTATATCGCCTTGGACAGGATTTTATTCTGGTTCTTGATAACCAATATTAGGGGCTGGGTATATGTCTTAGTTAAACATTTGATTATGACTACTAATTATCGCTCAAATTAAGACAAGTTGCAAAAATTCTAATAACTGCTTTTTGGAGGAAAGGGTTTCTTATTTTTATACTATGGAAATAAATGCACAGACAACATCCAGTGAGCTTAAAGTATTAATAAGAGATAACATGTTTACAGAAGTTAAAACAATTCAGCTGATTGCATTAAGCACTGCTTGTGCTTGCAAATTTTCTTAGATGCTGCCTGCTGGAAACTGTTTCATAGGTGATCTGCTTCTGTAACAGCTGCATTATTTCATCTTTCATACAAAAACAAGTCAGGGCCTTATGAGAAAAGAGAGAGATTGGAGATCTAAGATGTAACACCGCAGAGTTACACACACACCATGTGTTTGTAATGCCTGTATTAAATTTGGGGTTACTATTCTGCTTTATAAATGTGACTGAGCTTGAGCTGCCAAGATATTAATCAAAAGCAGGCAGAAAACAAGAGAGAGCTGTCATTTTTTACAGAATACATAGTGAGATGTTTAAAAAGAGATTCCCTATTTACCAGGAATCTCCCAGGAAGGGGCTCCTGCTACATCCATTCCCACATTAGGAATAATCGACAAGTAATGAGAAACAGTGTGCCCAATGCCACATAAAAATTGCAGCTTAACAAAACAAGTCAGAAGTAGAATTCCATACTTTATCTGCCTCCGACTTCCTAAACCATATCCCTGATCCTCCCTTCTTTACTTCTAAGCCAATTGGGTTGATGCGTTTTGAGAGACAAATTGCCTTTATGTAGTGTAATTTATTCAAGTGGCACATACAGAGCTCCAGGTATATCTGAGACATGCACAGTGCAGGTTATGTGCAGGAATGCCAAGCAGGGTATGTTGTGGTCTTTAAACTTTGCAAATCTATGTTTCAGTAAGAACCACATGAAAAGAGAGAAAAAATCACCAACTCACCTCCAAGAGTGATTACCAACCATAAAATGTGGATGGATGTGAACATCTCACACAGCATACGTCACTTCCCTTACTGAGGACCAAGGAAAGAAAGTAGACATGAAGAAATTAATTTTACTCAGTAAGGAAAGCACTGTCTGGGGAAAGCTGATTTTAGAAATATACACCCCCATGGTGCTTCTTTTAACTGCAGCTGTGTTAAGTACATTTGTTACTGCTTTGTGGGACTTCACAAAGTCAAGTGACTCAAGACTTGGGTTTCTTCTCAGCTTTCCCTGACGATCTTGCCCTCGGGCACGTACTGTCATTCTCTCTCCTTGCAGCTTGTGTAGGTGGTTTAAATTCCTTATGGTGGGTCAGCCCCCATAAGCCTGTGTATTCTTCTTTTCTCTGGGTGGACAGTGTCAGACAAGGGGAGATTAATGTACTATCACACAGCTTTTGATTTAAAATTAGTTTATCTATTGAATCTCTTTCAACTGGCCTTTTGAAAAGGGTAATATATTTCAGCCACTGAGCAAAGATATCTCCTCTGGCATTGACTGAAATCAAAGAGCAGTTTTGCTTGAAGAAGATTCCCTTTCTGACCCTTCTTGCACTTGAGACTTTTGCCTGTAATTTCAGTAACCCAGAGCAAATTTCTAGCATATAGTCATTAACCTCATGAATCAAAGAAGAGTGAAACTTGGCAAGAGACATACCTATTTTCACACTTTCCCTCCACAGGCAAATTCCCTGTTTTGCTTGATTTTCTAATCACTGTTCATTTATGCATGACCAGCTAATCTCCCCAGTCAAAAAAAAAAAAAAAAAGATTGCATTCATGTACAATTAATGTTCAAATTGATTGTGAAAGTCAGGTTTTGCCTTGACATAATTATGTAAATGAACACTGGAAAGAGTTAGACAGGTGAAGACCACCGGGTTTGATATGCAAGCTTATGCTGGCTTAATCCAGCTGGGTTTTTTTTCTACTTTGAGTCACCTATAAAGAGAACTGACAACTATTTTACAGTGAAAAGTCATTATTAATCCCATTAGGACCTACAGTGCCTGCCTGTGTAGACAAGAATACTGTGTCCTGGAAGTAAAGACTATACAAACAACTCGAGCTATACCAAAATTAATCTATCACACCAGAAAGGATCAGTAATGAAATTTGCATAGAATCAAGTCAAAACTCTCACTGATCACATATACGCACAACAGGATACATGCTTTTATAAAATAAAAGGGAAAGCTCTGTGTTGGACACTCTACTTTCACACTACAGCATTTGTTGATAGTTTTAGAGATGAAGTTTTCTTACTAGCAAGTGATTTAAGGCCAGAAGTAACACTAGGTATGCTAAAGACTCTTAATTAAAAAAGGATTGTTTGAAAGCTACAGAAATCAGGAAGTGCATTGTTAGGTAGTATTAGAAGGAAATCTCCTGCCCACAGTGAAACTCTTCTGTTTCTTTTGATGGACTTAAATTCAGAAGAAAGCAAGCTTGCCATCTCTGACTCTTCAAATAAGAGAAGGTGTGCTGCTCAAAAAAGCCATGCTCTGCAACATTTTTTCCCAAGTAGACTGAAGATGCACTGAATGCTTGCATATACTGTGAAACATTCATGCTTGCTGCAGTCACAGTGAGCTAGCAAGATCCAAAGGCCCTGAGGTCTTAAAAGACCATCAAAAGTACTGGCTAGGAAAGGAGTTTACTACTTGGAAAACAGACCTCCCAGATTCGCAAGTTGCCCAATGTAAGATATAATAAAAATCTACCCCACTCCACAGTATCTGCCACGTTTATTCAGTAGATAAAACTGGTTTTGCTTCAAGCAAACATATCGCTAATGAGTTTGAAGCTTAAGACATTTTATCATACGGTATAAAGTAGGCTTTAGCATTTTTAATGGAACAGTTGATTTCAGATGGTACTGTGTTTCCTTTTTATCATAGCCTGTAAGTTATAGGAAGCTCATCTTTAGTTTTAATAACTGTTTTACTGTGATATTTTCCAATTATGGGGTTTTTTCAATCTTTCACTTCCAGCATTTTTACAATTATGTGTTTTAAGATTAATGTGAATTACCCTATGGTTTAAAATGCAGTAGACTTCAGAGAAAATGTGCACGAAGCACACCTGGCTAAGTTTGGATAATGGCATTTTTGTCTGTATCACATTCAGCACTTAGCTCATAATCAAAGCCTAGTACAGATCACACAAACCTCTTGATGAGCTGTAAATGAGCCTCCATCGTTAATCCACAATCCTAAAGAAAAACCCAACTTGCTGCTTCAACATTTTTACATCTGGCACCCTATGTGTGGGTAATTGGTGATAGACCCCTATGACAGTCAAGTTCTTCATGCAAACTACCTCTGGGACTCAAAAGCTGGCTAAAAAGACCAGAAGCCTAGTGGTTACATGCACAAGTGTGTGTGATACCACTTTCTCAGTTTGCACTCACAATTTGTGTGAACATACACACATACTGTTTCCTCATGCAGAATGACTGAAGATCTATATACAGAAGATCCACTCGTATTTTAGCTATCTTGATGAGCTTTACACACCAGGTTAAAAAAAACTCCTGCCCAGATGCTTATATGCCAAAGTGTCTGAAAGTGCCCAGAACTATTATGAAAATCATACTGTGTTATATTTTTTCATTGCACATGACTACAGGCACTGCAATATTGGCCAACCTGAACACCATGGCACTTCTATCGAATAAGGCCAGTTAGGCTTTGTAAGCTAGATGCCACTGCACCTACATCTTGTAAGTAGCTCAGCACACACCTGACATAAGCTCACAACACCCAATTAAGTGCAAAGTAGAGCAGCAGAAACACAGTAGGAGAAAAAAGAAATATGCAGCTTTGCACTATTGGTAGCAGCTGAAGAATTGCAGGCTGAAATTTTCCCTACCAGAAGCAGTTCAAACCTCCGTTTTTTTTCACTGTTGGTCGATACAAAAATCTAAACTGGGTCCCTCAATGCATTTTCTCTTAAAATGGAACAAATGCCTGAGAAATACTGCAAAATTCAAAGGGACAGAAAGAAAGAGGCAACTTGCTACATGAAGAAAAGGAAGAATCCAAGGTACACATCATTCACCCCATCTCTGTGAAGGGCAGAAGCAACAAGAGAACTGCTGGCCTCTTTCTGAGAACAGAGCTTTATCTATTGGGCTGCATTTTCACAGCTGTTTCTGTCTTTTCTGGAAGGCATGCTACTTGTACCTCTGAAAAAAAATGATGAAATGAAGTAAACCCCACTCTGCAACAGGACTCTATTGCTGCTAAGGACTTGATCACAAATGATTGAGTAAAGCCTGATTTTAAATTCTACATTACACCAGAATAACCCCTGCATGTCTCAAGATCACTTTGTAAGTGAATACAAAAATATAAGTAAAATCATCCACAAAATTTTATCAGGTCATCTATTTCCCTACCAACTATTTCTTTAAGCTGGAAGAATAAAAGTAAAACTAAACATCAGAAGCCTTAACCTGTTTGTCTGTACAACAGTTTGCAGAATTTCTGTCAAATTGATGTGCTGAAATTTGAAATGCAAATAGAAATGGGGAAACGCATGAAAAATTATTGGAAGTTGCAATGCATTTAGGCTGCCTACTTCAAGTGAAGCAGAACCTGAGTTCCTGGCCATACACCAATGCACCCAAGTCAGGTAACTGGTTAGCCAGTATCAGTCTCATGCGAAAATGTTTTGCAGGACTTAAGGTACTTGAGTGCAAACACCTCGCTAAGAATGAGTAAGATCCCTGCAGGAAAGGCTTCTCTTTTTAAAGGAAAAAGTTAAGCTAAATTTTAATGCTGCTCTCATATTTAAATTGCTAGCAAGAAAAAATACTTTGCATTTTTATAACACCTAATTTATAGGAATCTCAATACATTCTGCAGATATGAATAAATTCTGTTTCTTAGTTTCCATGAAGTGTGAGGATGTTGTCCCCATTTTAACAAACAGAATCTCCAGCTGTTGAGATTAAGCAATTTACCACAGGTAACAAAGGAAGCCTAAGGAGGAGAAAGAACAAATTAATGCTACAGCCCTCTCAGCTTCTCTTTCCCCCTGCTCTACACAACTGAAGCTTTGCAAAGTGATTTTAAAATGCATCTCTATTTTTTAAAAAATTAATTTGTACTTTGTTTTCAACATTGAAAAAAAATATCCCTTTGACATAAAGGGGAATGCGCAGCTTTAGCAAAGGGGAGGGGATACATCAGCATGCTCTCAAGGGCTTCCTTTCAATAGCCTACTCCCAGCTGCACAATTCATTTGTCTTCAAAATATCCTTCTAGCATAACTGACTCCAAACCACTTCATCTGCTAAACAACAAACTGTTCTGTTTCTTCTCAGTGAGAACACTGAAGCATAAAAGCCAAAGGTTATGTATAGGTTTACAAGGACCAGCAAAACACTGGATTAGTTAGAGATGAACAAATACATTTATTTGCTTTACTGATATAAGTCAAAAATACTTAACAATTTGTGTGTGTGATTTTATGTCAGTCTGGGGTTTTTTTCTCATTTACTGTAGTGGGGGAAAAAAAGTAAAGAAAAAACGAGAAAATAAATAGCCCTCCTAATCTGGAATTAAATGATACTATGTTTCAGTTATTAAAACTGCTAATTTGACTTTTTCCAAATTAAAAATATATAAAGATTGGATGGTTGTTTTGTTGTTTGGTTTTTTTTAATAAATTTAAAACTATTTTGTAAACAAATATTTCTGCCACCTTCACTTTAGTTTGCCATTTCTCTGAACTAAACCTAAAGATCCAACTTTCAGACACCACTTTCAGAAGCATGCTGACCAAGGAGGCAAGAGAGTCGCATCATAGCTCAAAAGCCACCTGTGCTTATCTCCCAATTTCCTTCTTGCTAGCCACTGGTGTCTAGATGAAGTGGCCCTGTTACGTGCTTTGATAACCTTTTAATATGTTTTTCTGACATGCATTCTCCATCAGGAAACCAAGTGAGCTATGAGAAAAGCCTACTTAGAAACCCTTCTCTTGCATATGGCCAGCTGTGAAAAAAGGAGAATTGGTTACATATGGGCCTTCAGCTCCAGGGTTGTAGATGTTATTGTGTGGGCTAAAATTAATTTGGAAATTGACCCCACTCCCATCTGCTTTCTAGTTGGATACTTCAAATTGCTTCTGAAAATAGTAAATACATAGCTAAGCAAAAGCATCTGAAGATAAGCCAAAGGGGTCACCTCTTTATCACAACTTTCTCTTGGAAAAAATTGCAGGAAGTATAGCTTTTAAAGAGTGGATTGAAAAAGGCAGAAATTTGGCTGAAATATGCAAGAGCCATATAAGCCAGAGAAGCCAATCTGCTTAGTTATAAAACTCATAAAACCAAATAGAAGAATTTTATAGCTATGGAAGTCAGCCTAATCACATGATGCTCCCCAAAATATTTATATTTTATTGATAATTTCCTACAAGCTATGGCATGTAGTCTGTGTGGCTCTTAATAATTTTGGTTAATATGCTTCAAAAATTTTCAGCTGGATTCCACCCCAAGTTTATGTGCAATAACAATAATATAAAAGCCCTCTTCTGAAGCAGCACATTAGTTGTGACCCTTTTTAAGAAGGCAATATCAGGGCCAAAAAATCAGGCTTAAACTGTATTAATCAAACGCCATGATGAAAGGCAGAACAATTTCCCATGAATTCTTCTGAAAGAAGAATGCACAGGACCTTAAATTCTAGACTGATGATCACCAATTAGCTACTGGCCATAATCTTCAAGCAATAGTGACAGTAACTGAAATAACAGCACATGGCAACTAGACAGTGTTCTTTTGAGAAACTGCTTTGTCCACAGAGGCAGATGCATAAGTTTAGGCCTGAAAGCCATTTATCTTCAAGCTAACACAAACAAACCCAAAGAGCAAAGAAAATTTAACAAGTGGAAAGGAAGTAGCATTGGTTTACAAAGATCTCAGCCCTGCAGAATCTACCTGTTTCACAAGACTTGAAGGAAGATTTCTTATTTCTACTACTGATGTCAGCTATCGCCCATCTAACGTGTCTCCCTCTTATTTACCGATTGTAAATCAGACTGTCTTTTAGGTCAGAACCAGTTGAAAAAGCATTTATTTTTTTTTTAATAGCAATACTGAAGTTTATTAAAGAATAAGTTTTAAAATTTCAGTGAATTTTTTGTCAGTTTTGCTTTCAATTCACTTTGCTCCAAGCCTGCTTGAACAGTTAAACTAGCTTAACTCACTGTTGCTCCTAGATACAGATATATTCAATATGCACGAATAACCCAGTGTTGCTCACTCTGGAGATCATACGAATAAATGTCTATATTTAATGTATTCATATTTTTAAGTTCTCTTCCTTAAAACCCAAATCCTAGCATTTTCACAAAACTATTTAAAAAACCTTTGCTATATTGTTTATTTAAAGAAACATTGTCATATTTGGCTTCATGTTTCGATGCAAATTATATCCAAAGACATTAGTAATAGAGGAAGAATTGATTGAAACAGCTTAGCTCTAAAAAACATACCTAGGAAACACCTTCTACAATTACAGTGGTAACCATGCAATAGTATCCATAACTTCAGAGGTGAGAGGTTTCTGCTTTTCTTTAACCTTGGATGAGAAGCTATGTTTTTGCAAACTTAAGTTGTTTCACTCCATACAGGAAAAATTCTGGGAAGTTTTATAGCCAGTATTGTATAACATTAATCTTTTTTTCTTCCCTTTTTTTTTTTTTTCTAACTTAATGAAAAGGAAAACCATGAATTTGTCATTTCCTGATTCAGGACCAATTTCACTAATGCAAACCAAAGTGTAACTCAGAAAAAAACAAAGCATGATATATATAGGTATGCAGGTTTAAAATGGTCTTTATTCAAGACACATAGTGTCTAATATACTTCCTGTGTATCAAATAACAAATAACAGTACCTGAATTTCTCAAAACATGGCAGCGGTTGTTGTTTCTTATCTGCTTAAATACATTTCAGGTCATTCTAAGTATTTAATGACAAGACATAGTGGACAAAAGAAGAAAACGCTGTATACATATTTTAATACAGTACCATTTTTATTCACTCATAGTTTTGAAACTGCTCTTTTTAGAAGGTGGAAGAACCTACCTTCTTTTTTTTCCCCTTTTTTCCCCCCTTCTTATTTTAAGAGTAAGTTATAATTAAATCAAACATTTACATATGACAGTAAACCAGGCATATTTTGGTAGCGAAGATACTGTTCTGACAGCTAGATGCTCCTTTAAACAATTCACTCACATCACCTACAGCCTACAAAACAGAAACATGAGGAAAAAAAGGTGTTATTGCTATAAGTAGTAAGAAAGGATTTCATCCTTCATGCATTTTAGAGCTATCCTGCAGGAGGTGACATCAAGTACCTCTCACGAACTGTATCATGTCAGCAATCCTCTCTGAGGAGGCCATGGACATTGCTACCACTGACTAACATTCAGGAGAGCATTAGCATCTTTAAGGAGTGGGATCTTCACGCAAATGAGAAGACAATGATTTTCTGTATAGCACCCACTTTCCAGGGGCAGTGGGAAGGGTGGAGAGTGAAAGCAACATTACTCCTGTAATCTGCTCTCCTGATGGTTTATGCAAAGAAGAATGACATTTTCTTTGCAAAATGGAAACAGCCAGTCAATTGCAGAAAAAGTAATTAAGCCTCAGGCAGCTGCCAGCTATGTTGTCTCTGGACAAACATTTCAATTCAGTCATGTTTTGTAAATGGCCAATGATGGTTTGGGGAGATTATTTTTTCTTCTTCTAAAAACCCCAAAATTTCTATAGAAAGTCAGCTACAGAACCCCACAACAGTCTTCCTAATAAATGCTACCAACATCCCAAATGCAGTTAAGGAAAAAAACCAAAACTCATGCTATATCTCATGAATTCAGATACGAACACTTACTAGAAAAGGCTTTCATTTTATATTCATGAAATGCTTCATGAAATAAAGGCTTCCCAAATTTCTTTTGTTTGATACCAGTTTGTAAGGTGAAGCTATACGGATGAGCAAAAGGGATGCTGAATGGGTTAAGAGAGTAACTAAGAAAATCCTTTGCTCACCATTCTGATTTGTCAAAATATATGTCATTGCTTTAGGAGGAAGAAGACAAAGCAAATCATGTCCGGTTGCATTGCTGATATGATTTTAACCTCAGGATAAACATCTGGACCAACTCTCAGCATCATTATTATTGGTTGACACTATTGTCCCAGAATCCACAGTTCTGGAGCAAGACCACAGCAATGTTAAACTAGTATGTGTTGGCAAAATAAAGAGGCTGCCTCTTTATCAAAAAAGACACAGATGTCTGAACAAAAAGACAGAAATTATTAAAAATAAAAAAAACCCCGAACCCCCCCCACGCACCACTCCCACAAACAATGGCATAATACAGATGAGAATAGTATATTTGCTCCCTTTTTATTGCCTCCTTTTAAATAACCATTTTCAACTTTTCACATCTCTTCCTAGTACACAGAAAGGTATTTGTACTCTTAGTGTACAGAAAGACATTTGTAGCTGAGGAGGGTCATTAGGAAGTCTTCTGAAATACCACAAATTTTACTGTAACTTCCACCAGTTAATAGAGTAATATGGCTAATAGAGAGAGCCTATTGACCATATCTGTAGGCAAAAACTCTTGAGGAGCACCTGATTCCTAAAGGGTGAATGTGATTTTACTCAAACACCAAGAACGGAATGTGCCCATTCCCTCTCCCAGAAACTGAAACCAAGATATTAATACAAATTAGACACTCCAATACCAGATACTTTCCTCAGTCTCTCTCAATGTTCATAAGACAAATCATTGCTAGATTTTTGTATAGAAAGCCAAACAACCCTTCTGCAGAATTGCTTCTGCAGACCATAATTACTGAACACATTTACAATGTGTTGTAACTGTGACTTTAGCACATTATCTGCATTAGGTTTAAAATGTAATTTAACATAATAGTAAAATTAGCTCTTATATTTTATCCATGTGGATATCACCCAAACTAAAGAGAACCTGTACCCCAAGTCCACACTACTGCTTAAACAGAACTTGAGAGAGACCCCTAATGTAGTGAAGCCCATTGGCATTACACACTCCATAATTATAACTAGACTAAAGGGAAGGGCAGTGAGTTTGTGCCAGCATGCAGTGATAAACTTCCAAGTGGATTTATGGCAAATGACCTATTATACTCCCTCGTACCTAAATAGTACATCCCAAGCTCAAGAAAGCTTATATGATCTAGCAGGCTTTATTTCTTATATAGCAATGCTAAGATTATGTTCTGGAAATTCACTTTTATCTCCTTAAAAAGTTTTCTAGTTTTTTCTTTTTTTAATGTTCCTGTGGCACTGTATGTGTGCTGACTCCATTCATTTTGAGCAACACTGCCTGTATAGCACAGATTACATATATCTACTTCAAGCAATATGTCTTCAAGCAAGATGGGTTTCCCCTATTCATTGCACCTCTGAAGTGGTCTTCCCCCATATATTCTATGCATACCATCTGCATTGCAAAGACTGCTTGCCAAGGCGGCTGACAGCCAACGTACTATGGTCCCATACAGATGTGTTACATATGTAAATATGCAATGGCAAACAAAAACGCCAGGATGAAACTCCTTCGATGATTAATCTTGTTGACATTTGAGTCATTGCTGCTGTGTAGGTCACCATGACAGCTCATGAGAAGTCCTATCATATAACTCACAGAAAGAGATCTCACATGCTTAGCTCCTGCCTGAGCAGGACATTATCATGAAAGGATATTCACTCTGAGTTGTGGTTAGCACTTCACAGAAAATCTGGCATCAAACAAGCTTCTCTAGTTACCCAAGAGGGAGCTTGCAGGGAAACACAGCTATTTGCTGCCTCCATCGTGGATAGAAATGAGCTTGCCCGCGCTGCTGAAATGAGCTATTATCACTACATTATACATCGCAGTCTCATTTCAAATCACATTATTTCTCCTGTTCAACAACAAAGTCTAAAAGGGAAAAGAGGAGAGCATGAACTAAGTAGTATCAACAAGTTCAATTTAATAAATAAAAGTTCTTTGAGTATTGTAAATCAGAGTCATTCAGACTTTGAAGATTTATGACAAACATTTCATCCCTTCAAAAAGAACACTTTAAGAGATCAATCAGATGAAACATGTCTGTGAGTCCTGAATACAAACTGATCATTATATACAGTGGCAGAGGGGTGTCTTTCTAAGTCCGTAAACACACACTTCCACTGATATTAATGAGGAGAGGAACAGTCTCATTAGCATTGTACATTTATCTATTTATTTTTTTTAGTCTGAGGATTTCTTGGATAAATTTAATTAAACTGTACTAGTACTTTCACGCTTTGAGAGCTTGGCATGGATGGTTGAAATACATATGTTTACTTGGTAGTCTGTTCCATTTGCATAACAGTTTTGGACAGAGGAGGAAAAAAAATAAAAGGGAAAAAGAAAGCATGTCCTCCAAGTCACGTTGACTAAAACCTGCATTTCTGCTTCACTCAACATTGACATAAAATCATTAAACTTGCTTGTCTGATTATAAAAGGACAGAAACAGATTTTAATTCCAATAACCTGGTCACTCCGCATTAGCACTAGATAGACAGAACATGATGACACCATTTTTGCATTTGTGTTTTGCAATGTAAAGTGGGTTACATGCCATTGCATGAACCTATCATATATCAGTACCAGCCTGGAAGCTGAAAGCATAGTATGACCTTGGCAAGCAGGTAAGAATATACAACACAGTTTTTAATTCATCATTATCTAATTGCTGACTCTTTTTCTGGAACAGCCATTATTTCTGCTTGTCATTTTTTTACTGTTAACTCCAAAGCAGGTAATTTCATATCTGAAATGCTTATTCGGGCCTAGAAATTGAGGATAAAATCTAGGTCCTGCTGTAGTTGAAGGGAGTTTTGTCACTGACTTCAAAAGTGCTAGAATTTCACCTTGTGAAATTTAAAATCCTTGCCTGGTGAATCTTGCATATGTTTTCCATGAATACCCAATTCTGTCAGCTCTGAAACACCAAGTATAAGGAGATGCTGTAGGAAAAGTACTGAAGAAAAATGGAACACTTGGTTTAGATGGAAACAACTCTGTGTGGAGGACTTCAGTGAGAGGCCATGTTTAGGGGAAGAAAGAAATAAGGGAGAAACAAGAAAGGCTGTAACCTTAGCAATTTACTTGACTATCAACTTCATGTATGCATTGTAAGCACACTGCATATGAAGATCTGTACCATTTTATGAGCTAGTAAATTCTGCTGTAAAAATCTTTACATATGGGTTTGGTTAAGATCCTTTTCATCACTGGATGCCACACAGAAAATAGAAATGCAGTTTTAATTATGGTCACCTTTCTGTTCATCCCGTAATTTTCAGGGAAAACATTTTACCTCACTTAATACAATGAGCAAATCTTTCCAATGAAAAATCAGTCTGCTGTAAGTTTTCACCTAGAAAGAGGCTCTGTAAAAAAACAAACCACATGAGCAAAATTCACTCAGGCAAGAAACACAACCATATTTGCATCGAAAAAAAAAAAACAAAACAAAGCAAAAAAAACCCAACCAAAAACCAACCAACAAAAAACAACCCATATGGGCAACACTACATTTTAAGCCACACTTTCACTTTATAGTGTTTGAACTTTCTATTTTGGTTTGACTGTGGTACAAGCAGAGTAACAGTCTTATAGCCATATTCACTAACATGTAGGCTACAGATTCATGTAGAAGAGGGGATACAAGAGTGGAAAGTAAGCTAATCCCACAGTCATCAACACAATTCATTTACATTCAGGTGGACTGCAAAGCAAGTTACCCAGTTTTGCCCCGGTTTCACTTGTGTCAACCAGTTCAGCAACTTTAGTAGAAGGTCAACCAAATTCTGTACGCACATATCATGCATGACAGGCTAAGGGGCTCTTTTCCTTCCTTCTGCTCTCAAATTCAGCCAAACTATTATATTCACACATCCCAATGGCAAGACGTTTTGTGAGGCACTACATTTCTGCCCATATAGATAACTAAACACCTAGAGCACACTGTATGCAAACACAGAATAAAAGCGTGCAAACAAACCTTTGTATTGCATTCTCACAGATGCAAATCATAAATCACCTCCTCTTTCACCTTGTGGCAAGGAACAAGGACGCTCCTGTGGAGCCTGCTCCTTTCCAGACATATTGGCAATCCTGATCTCCAGGCACAATGATTGCACAAATTAGCTTTCTTTAAGTATGTTCTTATCAAACTCAGACATTTCTCGGTTATCCATGCAACTTAACTAGCACTATCTCACCAGAACTATCTTCCCTGCAGAAAGGTGCTGCACCCAATATCCATTCATCTTCCCATTGCTATAATTAATGCTAAGCTCCAAATTGGATTAGCTGTGTAAGGCAGCTCCGTAAACAAGTTAATAGGATCTCTCTGCTAACAACACTGTTACCAATATCCAATTACTGTAACCAGGTATTAATCTAATGCTGTTAATCTGTCAGACTCTAAAACTTAAAGCACACTGCTGTAACATTTTAATACAATTAAAAAGTAATTTTTTCCCTTGACTAAAATATGTGTACTAATTAACATTTTATTTTGGTATCACAGCAATGGATATGTAGGAAAGAAAAAACCCAAATCAGCTCAGAGCCAGGGACTTCCATTACTGCATTAGTCGGTGATGTTGACACGGGTTTTTTGCTGTTAGGTAGAACAAGACCAATTTGTTCAATCCACTTCTTTGAATAAATGTCAAGAAGTCTCTAATAATTTTTCCAAATTCCTTTAAAAAACAATTAATAGAAACAATAATAATTACTACCTGAATCCACTGTGGAATAATGAGAAAACCTGCTCATTATTTAAAACTCTTCTCTCTTCTTTTAGCCAAGTGTTAAGTATAATCTACCAAAGAAACAGCAAATTATTAAAAGAGAGCCAACAGCTTGTTTAAAATAAACCAAATTGTATCAGCCAACTGATTGCTTTTGATGTTCTGTATAAGAAAGGGACTAACCCAATAACTGCAATTTCTGTTTGTTCATTCACTTTTAGCATAGCAAGTCATGAGATTGCTAGGTGCTTAAAACATCTTGGGTACTGGAAGCTGTTGTAGTACACCAAAATATAGCAAGATGAGCACAAAAGAAAAAAAACAACAAATACCTACTAGCATTTGCATTCTGGACAGCACAGTTATCTCTCAAAAAAACATTATTATCTGAATATTCTATCCTTCCCACGATAAAAAAGAAGAAAAAGAAAAAAAAAACCAAAAGACAGGAAAAAGGGAACAATACCTAAATTATCACGAATTTCACATTTCTGAGTTATTCCTGTTCCTAGTTGAAAGTGCTCAGCTCAGCTATGGAAGGAGATGCACTCTGTCAGGGGCAGTAGCTGTGAGCTCATCTCACACCTCCTATGGGCTCCATTCTTAGGACCTCCCACGGAGATCCATCCCTCCCCACTGCAGTGAGGAGCTATCTGTGTGTGCTCACTAGGCTGGTGGGGATGGCCAAGGCCACACTGCCATGCCTCTGCACCCGAGGCAGTGATGCTGCTGCTGGGGATGCTGGAGAGGCAGATGCAGAAAAACAGGTCACAGCTGCATGCAAGCCAGATCACAGTGCAATCACACCCCTTAGTATAGCTAACAGTTTCAGCTTGCCCTGAAGCAGGAAGAGCTTTTAGCTTAGCATAGGATCAAAAGACTGATCTTCTCAAGAGACTGAGGGATATAACAGACATTAATTAGGTGTACAGCAGCAGATGCCACCTTAGCTACATTGTGAGTTCTCTGTTAACTTTAAGCATGTGAAAGAAGCATGTCAGAAAACAGAAACTAGACTGCAATAACTAAAGCACAAAACAATAATGTGAG
Organism: Coracopsis vasa; assembly: GCA_026283785.1. Classification (NCBI taxonomy): domain Eukaryota; kingdom Metazoa; phylum Chordata; class Aves; order Psittaciformes; family Psittacidae; genus Coracopsis; species Coracopsis vasa. The sequence continues at coordinate 29,867 of JANHGB010217626.1, forward strand.
ACTGGTGTACAAGTCAGAAATCTGAGTCACAAAATCAGATGCAAATAGGAAAAGATAGCCAGGGTAAAAAGAAATCACAAGCAGTAGAAGGAATTAATGTAAGCAACATCGATTTCAAGTGTGTAAGACACAGAAAGAAAAGAACATGTTAGGGGATATGTAGAGAAGTTTCTAGTCCATCTGATCCAGCTAATATAAAGACACCTTTAATAGACATTTAAAGAACTGCCAGACACGTTCTCATGGAGAAATGGGGAAACACTGAAGAACAAAAAATGAACTTAAAGCCAGGGACTTACAGCCCAGCAACATAACGGAGGGAAGAGGTCTGCTCGTACCCTTCCCCCTTAAATCCTTACAAACACACAGACAAAAATAATTTCTCTTAAAATCATAGGAGAGCCTTAGCCCATGTAAGCCTGTGTCAGGATGAACACTTTTATTCTAACACAAGAGTCCCCTGCTGGACTTTCTAGGAAGTCTCTGCCTCTTGCACACACCTTCCCTAGCCTCTCCCACTCATCAAGTTGGCAGCCCAGTGCCACAATGAAGGTGCTGAAGGAGGAATGGCAGAGTAGGGGCACAATAAGCAGGCTGCCCACATACTCATTCACCACAGGGCATGTGTACAGTGGTACCTGTACGCTGTCTAAATATTTCCCTACCCCTGACGCCACCACATAGTCTGGACCCAGAATTCATTCTTCATTTTCTCTCCTGCATGTCTCCCGTCTCTGTTGCCTGTGCTCCTTTTACCCAAAGTAGTAACTTGTCAGATACAACCTATATTCAGCTTAATCTTGAGAGTAGGTGATCTACTACTACTCAGGCAGAGATGTGCAGAATTCTGCAGAAACATTTACTTGGACACATGCAAACACACAATCACGGCTGTTCAGCTGCCAGGCCAAAAGCACATGGTAAGTTGAAGTACTTATAGCCCATGATGTTTTGTAGCTTCATCTTAGCCTATGACAAGACACACCCTAGTAGCAGCTCCTGGTCTCAGACTTTTGTAGTCCCCTGTCTTCTGGGCCAAGTCCCTGCTGGAAACTCTCACAGTTGTGAAGACAAATTGTGGTGCCACCATACTTGCATACAGGGCAATAAATCCAGAAACACCTTTTTATCAAGTATTAAAAAATATCTCATTAGCTGCAAGCAAACTGTACAGGCCTTGCAAAGGGACTACTTAACCTTGAAAGAGGTTCTACATTCAGCAGCACTACATGGATTTACCCTTCTACTGAGAGAACAAACAAATACAAAAGAGAACATTTAATGAAAGGTAAGTCCCTATGCAGAGACATTGGGATATTTTACTCAGGGCACAGTCAGATTACATAAATAAAATTGTTTTTTATTCTTCTTACAGGACTAGTACACAATATTCAAAGGACAGCTAAGAAACATTTTTATACAGGCCACCTTTATTTACTGTGGCCAATACAAGCTGATACTATTCTAAAAGAGAGCACTTAGCCAGAGAAAAAGATCCCTCAAGATTTTTTTCATATTTACTTCTATACTAGAGGCTAAGTCCATGGATGGGCATATAACTCACAAAAAGGAACATTACAAAATATGAGCCATGCACTCAGAACATGTTTGCTGTCACACAACTCATCCCTGCTCACCTGTGTGTGGCATCATGACAAGCCATGATCACACAGCTAAATTCAGATTCAGTAGTCCAAAGAGTTCAGGACATATTCTGGGAGCAAGTACAGTTGTGGTGGATGAGGAGACAACGGCTGATTTTCCAGTCCTGACCTTTAGTAGCCAGAGAGCCATCGTGTTATGTCCCAGTGGCAGTTCAGATGCTGAGGGATCTCAACCTGCAGCTACCACTGTAGAAGGGCATGACAGTCTTAATGGTCCTGTTATTGCACCCTTTGTATCCTATGCAGTCTGAAACATTCTCTGAAGAATATGTTGTCTAGGATGTAGCTCTCCATATGTTATTTCCAGATTAAAGTCTACCCTTAGTCACAGCAAGCCAGGACTGCACAATAAGAAAACACTACGTTTTCTTTAGTCTCCTGCACTACAGTGAAAAGAGATGATGTCACCATAAACCCTTGCTCTCAATATGCAACATTTTGGAAACAAAAAAGATGAAAAAGGCTGTCACTCCTTAAACAGGTCACCAGTATTCCTCAGCTTTTTCATTTTTATCTTTTTTTAAACCATATGCCAGTCTGGAAGACAAAAGCACTTCTGTGAGGTTTGGGTCAGGGACCAACCCTTGCATAGTCACTGCCTCTTAACTATCCTGCAGTCCTCTTTCAGGATCCCTCACCTAGAGTCAACTCATTCATAATATAAAGTGATCCAGAAACATATTCAGTGACATTGTGATCCTACTCCTTAAGGGGCTGGTGTGGGTTCCCTAACAGAGACTACTGACACAGGCCTTCCCCCTTCATTCACGGTGAGAAAAAGAGGTATGGTCCTGGTAAACCCTTGTAGCTCACTGTGGATTCCTTCTGGCTACCTTACAGCTTTAGAGAAGACCAGGCAAACGTATTTTGGCAGCTGCTGGTCCACAGATGGACTGAAGCACACTCTCTTCAGAAAGAGGCTTTCCACCAGCTATATGACATTTCTAAGGTTGTTTAAGGACCTGGTTTAGGGAAGCTTGCAATTTGTACAGATATGCAAAAGGTTTGACCACTTTTCTTAAGCTTTAGGCAGAGCAACTCTACAAAGAAACACACCATGCACGGAAGCATCCCAGCAGCAGTGGGAGATGAATGGTATGGATGTCATGGTTTAAGCCCAGCCAGTAACTTAGAACCACACAGCTGCTCACTCACTCCCCCTTTTCTTCTCCCCCCCCTCTCAGAGGGATGGAGAGGAGAATCAAAAGAATGTAACTCCCACAGGCTGAGAGAAGAACAGTCCAGCAACTAAGGTGTAACATAAAACTACTGCTGCTGCCACCAATAATAGTAATGATAAGGGAAATAACAAGGGTGGAGGATATAAAACTAAAAGTGGAAAAGGAAAAGAAAAGAATAAACACAAGTGATGCACAATACAATTGCTCACCACCTGCTGACCAATACGTAGCCCGATCCAAGTAGTGAACTGGGCCTTCCGGGTAACTCCACCTAGTTTATATACTGACATGCTGTGGTATGGAATACCCCTTTGGCTAATTTGGGTCAGGTGTCCTGTCTCTGATTCCTCCAAGCTTCCCATGCCCTTCCTCACTGGCAGAGCATGAGACTGAAAAGTCCTTGACCGGAATAAGCATTACTTAGCAACAAAACATCGGTGTTATCAGCATTGTTCTCAGACTAAAGTGGAAACCACAGCACTGCACCAGCTACCAAGAAGAGGAAAAATAACTGTTACAGCCAAACTCAGAACAATGGGTCATGCCAGATGTCCTTTAGAGAGATGTGTTGGCAGAACCAGGTCATTCCAAGTAGGTCCCTGTGAGGTGCAAGTCATCCAGCCTGTCTGCACACACTTTGGAGGGTGGGTGCTTCTGAGGTTCCACCCACATGCATGAGATGGGGCACCCTATGGTCATCACTAGGCACTACTCAGGGAAGCTGAATCCCTAGGGAAACCTATCAGTGCAGTACAGACATGCCGACAGATCCTGAACTCATAGTAGACGCATTTTCAAAATTGGTGGATGGTGATGACTGGTAAGAATCTATAGCTGCTTTTATAGCATTTAATAAAATAACTGCACAGCAGAAACAGCCAAAGTGCTTTTTCTTGGGCATTTTCCCAAGATGGTGATTATGAGCATGGGATAGACTCTAATATCCAGTAATGACAGAGGCTCCTCAGCTATACATTTTTTAATCGATTATCATGGGTTGCTGAACCCGGGACAATGATTCTTCAGTATCCAAAGGCATTAGTCAATAAATGTTCTAAGTGAACAAGTTAGGAGTTGAGATTGCAAAGGGGCATTTTTCATGTTCCTATGTAACCTTAAAAATTTCAGTTAGCCTGTATATCTTTAATAGAACATACAGCAAAAATCACGATACACTATGCAGCTACATATGGCAAGTGTGTAACTCTGATGTCCAATGCTTGCAGTACAGAAAAAACTTCAGTCTTCTAGTGGCTTGCTGCCTAACATGATGAATTAATCACTTCTGGGATAAATTATGGACTCCTGTAACAAAACAGTAGTGTTTATACAGCACCTTGCATAATGGAAACTATAGAAGAAACTCATCTATCCAAGCACTGCACAGATTTAATGAGACTGATTTATCAGTTTTAATTCATCTAAGTTCAAAAACATCCTGAGCTCTCAAAACATATGAGAAATTACTTTTATTTGTCTCCAGAATAAAACATTAATTCAGGTCAGGTTTTCTTGAGATTTGTCAAAATAATTTTATTACTTCATCAAGACTCTTAGATTCATTCAAAATTAAATTAAAAAGAAATCCCTAAACACAAGTGCATTGTACAGGTCATACCAGAATTTCAGGAAAATGGTTTAAATTACCCATACCGGAATACGTCGAAGATGTTAAATTTAAAAACAGAGTTTAAAATGGTCTGCTCGGTTCTTTAGCTTGACCTCTCACTGTAAGTATAAGAGTGCAAATAGCAAAGTACTTTTAAGCCCCATTACACTATAAAATGAAAAGGAAGAGAACATCTCGCATTATTCCCAGCAGTGCCTATGATGATACCAGAAGTCATGGCTAAACCTTGCTAAGCTTATGAAATCCCATAGAAGCACTACACAGGCTACTAGTAGTAAATAGAGTTATTCCGTATCCAAACTACCCAGAATCACTCTGATTTAGTTAGATTAATTCAGGTTTCATAATGTCAAAACTTCAGGTCATTTTGATGGTTATACGTGGTTTCTGCCTAATGTTTAAAGTGTTATTAAAGATTTAACATATAAGCTGCAGTTCTTCTGCTGTTTTTACTCTCTGGTACCAGCTCCCAGGTATTCTGTAGGTCACCAACAAATGAATGTGCAGATATGTAAAAAAAAACATTATATTAATTCCAAACAAGAGTGAATCAATACTATTTTTTTTCTCCAGAGAGCTTTATACTATTGCTTTACTTGTCTACCACTTGAAATGGCAATTACCCTCAGGAATCATGAGACAAAAATGTAAGTCACTTCAGTTCAATAGACAATTCACGTTACATGAGCAGTAATTCATACTTCAGCACATATGAATCTCTTACCTCTAGGGTTTTCCTCCCCCATTTGTTCCAGCCAAACAGAGGATACAGACAATGAAAAATGTAAGTCAAAACTGTTCTTTGAAACTTAAATATTCAGAATCCAACTATAAAATTTACAGTATGGAGAACTTTCCTGTAAAACATTTAATCTTACTGATTCCAAGATGCGCCAGCTAAATATAACATTGCTGTGTTCATCCCCACAGATGTTCATACCCACAGATACTCCTAATGGTGCTTTCTGTCACTATTACATTGTCTTTATAGATACATCTGCAGAAATGACCAAGTTGTTCCAGGAAGAAATTTACTACAGGAAGTCTTAAGTGATAGCCAGCCTAATAGTTCCAAACATCCTATTGACTAGAAAATCTATGTGGTTGTTTTCAAGTTCTAAATCCTGATGAAAATGTATTTGGCAAACTGATTTAGACTAAGCAGCAATCTGAGTGTCTGACATTAAAGCTGTTTTCCTGACACTTTCTTGACACAGAATCTATTATTATCAGGTCCTCAGGGAAACTTGAAGGAGACCAAAAACCCCGCATCTTTGTCTCTCATCTCCAGACCTTAATGCTCCCTGATGGGCACTGCAACAGAGCAAATTGTCTCATGTAGAAGAGTAAATCTGCGAAACCAAGGCATGCTTCATACAATAAACAATATGAAACTACTGACTTTCTATATTTAAATTACCTTCCAGGTATTTAGCAGAAGAATTCACTCTTCAGCTCTGTTTTTGAAACATTTTTCCTCGGTACTATCATTTCGACATTCTGTTTTGAATTAACTCCCAAGGTGCATTGATTCTTTTTCTCTTTCTGGTCTGCATTTTCCAGATTAGGAACTGTTAATTTCTACTCTTAAGTCAAAGCTTAAAATACAATTGCTAACTAATAATAATCTCAACTTCTTCCCAAACTCATATATAAGCCTTATAGTACCTAATATTTCAAATGCATATCTAAGTTGTAGATGATTTTAGAAACAGTTGGCATTATTACAGAGATTATATAAATACACAAGCACACAAATGCACAAACACATGTGTATAAAGTATTTCACACTCAAAAGACCTGCAGTAAAAGAATATTAAGGATGTAATCTTAGGTACTCAAAACCCAGGCAAAATGTCTGTATTCAGTTCTCTCTACACTATCAGTTTTTAATTTCACAAAGGTATTTTTTATTCCTCTCATGTGGAATCACAGGCTTCATCCAGTGTGTAGTATGGGACCATATCACATGGATGTATCAGGGCCGAGTAGTGAAGGCTGCTGTCCATGCCTCATTTGTTGCCAATGCTGCAAGGAGTTAATAAATGGAGTTGGAGACAGACGGAAGAGAAATGAGAGTTTGATGGTGAAGACAATTGAATGCTACTCTGGAGAACTGAATTCCATCCCTATCTCTGCCATCAAGATCCACTCTGATGCTGGGCAAACATTTCACAGATGGCTACTAATTGTGTCTTTCATTTCCTGCATGCACAGTGGGCAACACCTGAGGTCAGAATTACAAAAGTGGTAAGCATTTAAACTGCAACTGTACTTGACTGAAGTGGTTTTCTGAATGGAAACACTGACACAGAAACTCGATACTTCTGAAAATTCAGATCATGCCTGCTTGACAATATTGGTCATAATCTGAAGAGTCAATTGTGTATCTTTAAAATAGAGATAAAGCAATAACTTCCTCTTGGGTATGGTTAGAATAAATTCAGTAAAGTTTATGCAGCACTTCATGACCATGGCCCTCTAATATAAAACTCCCACTATGGCACTGATAATGTTGATGTAAAGTATTTAGTCAGAAACTGCAATGAAGTGCACTAAATATAGCATTCAGATATACAATGGGGAAGATTAAAAGTACAAGTACAATTCACCAGCAACTGACAATTTCCTCACAATGTAAGACTTCTGAGAAAATAATGTGTGAGCCCAGAGGAAAAACTGTTTTACAATATAACTATATACAAAAAGATAATGGATTATTGATAGAAGCAGTTTAATTCTGTGATCTCTTATCTTCCAAATATTTGACTCTTACAGTTTTAACATTCATGTTCTCTGACACAATTTGTACTTACATGAATGCATATACATTACAGAAAGATTTCTGTCAAATTTCATATCAGTTTGTAACTGTTGCCTTGGTAACTAAATTTAACCAGATCAGCTGGCTGCAATCTTGACCCTTTCTTTCTGAAGCTGTATTGAAATTTAACTTTTCAATACTGCTCAATATCCTTTTGCTCTAAAAATGGAGATATACCACAAAGTGCAGCAATAGGGCTCCTATGAGATTATGAGCAATTTCTGTCAATTTTTGTTGTATCCTTCACACATCAGGCTAACAGTAGAAGTCACACAGGTTTCCTGTTGTCATCTGGTCCACTTGAATTATTTCTGAAATTAGCCATAACTCAATTCACACTGAGAAACAGGAATGGAACTTTTATCTCTATTTTTCAAACTTTGTAGACATACTCTATCAATTTTGCCTTTACAGTTTATGCATGCTGTCTTTCTATACCAGTGTTCAGCAAACTCAAGACGAATGTTTCACAGCAGCGCTTATCCTGATCTTGTTGACATGCTGGTGGCAATACCTTGGCCTTCCCTTTCTCTTTTATCATCAAATCACTGGAGCCACCTCAAGGCTGCTTTAAATTGTGCTCAAGTGCGATAGACCCCTTCCAGACTCTCAGATTTACTCTAGTTTGTTTTTTCTTTCTCCCTCTCCCTGCTCCCTGAGGTGCCCTCTGACACATACTTCATATTGCAGGCTGCAAAGAGGAGTGAAATAAGATAGTTCTCCTGGCACAATGCCACCAAGGGATTTTCTTCCCTCCAGCACAGTCTCTGGGCAGTAAGCTGTGCCAGCTGCCCTGCTGCTTCTATCTGCTGGAACTGCGCAAAGCAGCGTGAAAGACGACGGAAGATCTAGGCCATGATATCTTTTTAAAGAAAGCTGTAATTCCCATTCTGCATTTCATATTCAGGATGTTTCAGATTAATGCTTTTAAAACTATAGCTCTCAGGTTGCAGAAAAGACTTTTGTGTTCTCCTCCCTTTGCCTTCAATAGGCTAAAGTTTAGAGACTTAGACCACACAGGTTAATAGGTAATTATTAGCAGATAATGAACAGATTGCACGGATTTGCAAGAGTTGGTTGAGCAGTTGTCACTCTGTCACGAGCAGCAAGACATACCATCAGCAATTCCTACATCTAAGGTATTTTTTTAATGTTTCTGTAAAGAGCTTTCTTCCTTTACAAAGAGAACCATGGTTAGTTATTTACATACTGTTTAAGTCAAAATAATTACATCTGCAGGCTATTTTAAATAATATTAGGAAACTTCTATTAAAAACTCAACAACCTAAATTTCTGCTGATAATGGTATTCACCAAGTGATAGTTTCTGAAGAAGCACTGTGTGAAGAACTGTCAGTTTTCATCTGAGTTTTACATTAGAAGGATGAATTTGGAATGATAAACTGTAAATTACAGCAAACTGCACTGAAATTTCATAAATATCAGTTATATTAACCAAGCTCAGCTCCAATTATACACAACTACTAACCAAACAGCTGCCATTGTCAGAAATGATGAATGCTTTTGAAATTCTGAGTTAGAAGTGGCAAAAGGTTTTACCATGTGATACGTCATGTGGACAGAGAAATCCTTGTGGCTTGGATACACTGTGAAAGGGAAGCCCATGTAGCTAAGAAACACTGAGCAATGCTATTGAGATACAGTTTATGCATATTGAAACTCCAACCCAAATCACTTCCATGTGATTTCTTTTCCATGGTTTGATGTACTTCTCATTATGCACTTCTACCTTTTGACCAAGTTGTGCTCAGCTGAAGTCATGCACTAAGCAAGACTTTGATATATTCATTCGGGTCATGGAAGTCCACGCTTGCCAGTGGCAATTCTGAGAAAACCCATCAGGCAGATAGAAATATTTCATTCTGAAAGGAAAACTTCAGTAATAGGCAAACCAGACATGTTTCATGCTATTCTGAGTTTGCATTTGATATCTGTCTAACTCTTTACAAACCTAGAGACCAAAAGCCACGTAGCAGAAGAAAGCTGGCGTTAGAGACAGCCTTTTTTATTAAAGTGCAAGACCTGCATGCTTTGATTGATATCCCAATCAAAGTGAATAATAATAATTTTAAAAAATAAAAGTCAGGGACTGCACTGTATTATCAACTATTTTAAGACAATTATCTCTGGGAGAAAATGGAATGATGGATGTATTGGCAACAAGTCCTTTTCATATTTACACACACTTAACAGTGAAAGTGGCAACAGAACCCCAGCTTCAGAATTCCATCTGCATCATTTCAAATTCTTGTTTATGCTCCTTACAAAGACAAACATGGAAGTACTGTGCTCATCTATCAACCCTGGTAGCCAGTACTGTAAGCTTGCATACTACAGTGCCTGATCACTTTTATTTACCACAGTTCAGTCCTGGAGTAGTGTTTTTTGGTTTGTTGTTTTTTTTTTGTTTGGTTGGTTGTTTGGTTTTGGGTTTTTTTTAATGTTACATATACTTAGATTTAGTTTAATATTCACATTTGTGACAGTAGACTTTGATCCACTTCATGCATGTCTGTTTCATCAATGAGAACAGGGCAAAACTGTCTGAGACAGTATATTCACATCCACTAGCTTTATTGTAGTAGAATCTTGCTACAGCTGTACCTCTTCTAGTGCTAGCTTGTCTTAATTTACTTAGAATTTCAATTTTTATTCCAATCCTACATTTTAAAATAAGAGCCTGAACTTTCCTTATAGCTTTCCCCATTTAGAAATGTAGCTCTGCATCACCTTTAAACATTTCTGCCTGGTTACAAGAAGGATTTATCTAAATTCTTCTGGCTGTCAAAGTCTTGCAGCAACAACTTCCCATTACATTATTTCCTTTCATGCTGAGCTTCCATCATATGAAGATAAAAGGGGCATAGAAGAAATTGAGGCCAGACATGCACGCAATCAAACGATAATTGTTGTCACACATACTATAGCCCTTACTTAAGTCAAGGTTCTTTCCCAGATGAAAACTGCCTTTCTTGGGGCAGGGGTTATTTGCTAAGGCTTCACATTCACACCATGCTAGCACACTCCCACCACTTTTTTCCTCTAGCTTCAGTCACTGGAAAAGGGAGATGCTAGGAAAAACAAGCTCAAACAAGTAGAGAATATGAGTCTATGAGCAGGGTTTGCATCCACCTATGTCCACCAAATTTTGAAGCACTTCATATTATTTCAACATATTTTGCTTTCTGACCACAAGTCTGCAGATCAACCTTGAAGTTTTTTGTTAAAGCAAAACAGAACCCCACACTTAAAAAAAAAAAAAAAAAAAAAGTCATACACAGGGATACAACAATGTTCTATACTTTAAATACAGTATAATGCTGAACCAGCACACCTCCATACTGCTAGATACTACTTAGACAGATTTAATGTAACCTTTCTGGATCAACTTTCATTGTCATGTTTATTCACCAAAATACTATTACTGGCTGGTGAATTTTCACTACAAAATATCACCTTTCAATATGCTTTCTCCACCAAACCATAAATCACTAACTCATTACTAACCAGCACAAGCTAAAGTAACAAAAAAAATGCGCTGTATGTGGAGTCTTAACATAGCCATTTTGGAGGCCTCACACATTTTGGGCTGGAAGGTTAATCTGCTTGAGGGTAGGAAGGCTTTACAGAAGATCTGGACAGGCTGGATATATAGGCCAAGGCCAATTGCATGAGTGAAGTTCAATAAGGCAAAGTGCCAGGTCCTGCACTTGGGCCACAAGAGCCTCACACAATGATACAGGTCTTGGAGAAGAGTGCCTGGAAAGCTGCCCGGTGGAAAAGGACCTGGGGGTGGGTGGTCAACAGTCAGCTGAATATGAGCCAGCAGTGTGCCCAGGGGGCCAAGGCCAATGGTATTCTGGCTTGTATCAGGAATAGAGTGGCCAGCAGAACTGAGGAAGTGATCATCCCCCTGTACTTGGCACTGGTGAGGCTGCACCTTGAATACTGTGTTCAGTTTTAGGTCTCTCACTACAAGAGAGATACTGAGATGCTGGAGTGGGTCCAGAAAAGGGCAACAAAGGTGGTGAAGGGCCTGGAGAATAAGTCTTATGAGGAAATGCCAAGAGAGATGGGGTTGTTTAGTCTGGAAAAAAGTAAGCTCAGGGGATACCTAATGGCTCTCTACAACTACCTGAAAAGAGGTTGTAGCAAGGTTGGTGTCAGTCTCTTCTCCCAAGTAACAGGTGATTGAATGAGAGGAAATGGCCTCAAGTTGCACTACGGGAGGTTTAGATTGGATATTAGGAAAAATCTCTTCACCAAAAGGGTTGTCAAGCATTGAATCAGGCTGCCCAGTGAAGTGGTTGAGTCACCATCCTTGGAGGTATTTAAAAGACCTGTAGATGTGGCACTTAGGGGCATGGTTTAGTGGTGAATTTGGCAGTGCTAGGCTAACAGTTGAACTCAATGGTCTTAAAGGTCTTCTCCAATCTAAATAATTCTATGATTTTAACCATAAACCAGTGTGCTCTGTTTTCTAGGTTTCCATGTTTGCACACAGGAACTACACAACACTTGAATATAAGCTCTCTCAACAAGATCTCATCATACTAAAATTAACAGAATTTCCAGAGCAGACAGAAACAATAACGCTTGTCAAGATTTTTTTTTCATCCTCAAAAAATGAAGCATAATAGTATTTATGTTGGTATTTCATACTCTATGTTCATTCTGATTCAAGAAATCAGGTTTCCCTAGCAACCTCCACTGCTTTGCCTCCACAGGTTGCTTTAGTGTACCATCACCTTGGCACCTGCGACACAGTGCGACCAACACAGCTTGGACAGAGCTATGCTCACTTTTGCCACTACCCACAACAGCTGCTGACCTTCAGCTGGCTGTAGAACCCATTACCAAAGCACTAGGGCTCTGAAGCTTGACCTTGCCTTCTTGGTGGAAACTCAATTAATTTTCACAGATCTTTCCCATAGCGTCAGGTTGTCAAACCACACAGCACCAGACTGGGTTAAACTGTCTTCAAAGAGACAGTAGCTACAGCTACAGGCCAGCTCCCTTGTGCAGCTGGCAGTCTATTTAAATGAACTGATATTCAAGAGCTGAAGGGAGGGAATTAGAGAGAGTGACAGACAGACACAGGGTGAAGTCTTTGCTTCCAGAGGAATTGCCATAATGTGTCTGAGCAGGTGGTAGCAATGAGAAGGAAAACCTACAAGAATATTAACTTAATTTCTATCACAAGTCATTAATAGTAGCTGAGGCATAAACCCTTTCACAGCTGAAGTGGCATTTGGATTGATCAGTATTGACAGCTTGTTTACCAGGAAGATCTCAAGAACTAGAAGTGCTCACCAAGTAGCTTAAGCTTCTTTCTTTCAAAACAAGGCAAATACAGTGAGGGGGAGGCTAGCTCCTCACACTCTGCTGCTGCAAGAGGAAAAGAAAACCTTTTACTTTCTGGTTTTGCGTTGAATTTAGAAAATTTGACTTGCTAATCTTTTATACGTTGGCATTCTTTCATCTTCTCAAGAGATAAATATTTTTAATCAGGCAATTCCCTTCAGGATAACAATGATTCAAATTATACAGATGAATGATACCAATCAGTTATTAGGTATGAAAAATGTGTGTATCAAAGCCTAATAACGTTTCTACTAACAAAAGTGCAAACCTCTTTCCCCCTTCTTAAAAAGAAACCGCTCTAATATTTTTCTTATATACTCAAGAGGTTTTTTTTTTCTTCAAGTGTTAGAATAAATCCAGCAGTTAACTGTGAGTTCTGTTTGCAGTAGAGCATTATTAAATGTGGAATTAATCAAACTAATGGGAGATATCATGCTATATCCCTGTAGATATATAGAAGATGATGTTTTCAAAGGCTGTTTTTTAAAATGGAAAATTAACATTAGAATGGCACTGTTGACTTTAAAGCCCTAGCTAGGGTTGCCTTTACTTCCACATTATTTTGCCAGATATTTATCTTGACTCAGACAGCATCTGACTTAAGGATTTTAAATGATCAACATTTCAGGCACAGGGCTCTTCCTCGCTCTGTCCCTCATCTCAGGAGTCACGCTGTGACTCTTGCTGCAGAGGTGGTTTCAGTAAAACAGGACATCTGTCAAAGCTGCTCATCATTCAGTTACTTCATGCAGCAACGGAAATGCCTGGACCATCCTATGAGGTTTTTATTGGCAAACACCATGCCACACAAATGGCTTCTCCAGGGTACCTTAGCTAAATCTTTCCATTTCGCAAACCAGCTAAGAATTTGTAGCGCTGCTGCAGAAGATATTACAATGAGGAGCCAGTGATTTCAGACAGAACATAGGGAGAGTACAACCATAGGACTTTCTTATGGAGACCCATATGTTAGCGTGAGTAACCACTATATAACCTGAGAATATACTATGATTGCCTTTAACTGGTTCCTGGGAGACATGCTACTTTCAGCAGATCTCAGTGGCTGCTACACAAACTTAGCTGACGAATTTGTAATGGAGAAGCTTGTATGTGGTTCCCACATAGTCACATAGTCCGTATGCATGACATAATTTACATACTATGCCTTACCTTTAGATTAAGCAGCATACCTACACATAACATTTCTTTACCCTACAAAAGAAACTATGAATAAGTTTCTTTACTTTTAAGAAAATCCTATGAAACCTCCAAAGATCACAATGCCAAAAAACCTCATCATGGACAGGATCTGCGTAGTGGGATCAACTTGATGGCATTTGTCTAATGTTTTAATAGGCAAGGTTCCCAGCATCAGAAGGGACTTAAGCTTACTATCACTTTTTCCGTTACTTCTTTTAACATCAAAAGGGATATAATATTGCTATCACCTTTTCTATTATTGCTTTCACCCTTTCTACTACTTCCATTCTTCATGCAATAAATACAAGAGCCTTCCTTATTGAAGAATCTCCACACCCTGCGTGATAGAAAGAATTCATGATGTGTATCAAGCTGTTCACCTGCTCCTGACAGCTACCATACTTCTTTAAATTATGAGAAAAAAATAAAATGAACAAACAAAACAAAACTCAACTCTGATTAGCCAAACAATTTGTTTTGAGGATAACACAAGGCCTAAGATCTGTAACACAGGGCTGGAAAAAATACACTGCAAAATCAAGTACCAGACCTGTCCTTTCCAGCTGACAACATGGTCTGCTTTCTGCATGGGACCAGCATTAGCAGTCTGATCTAAGAGGCCACTTGTGCTTCACCTGCTGTTCACAGAAAACTTGCCTATCCCTATGTCCACAGTCACCAGTAAGAATAAAGTGCTCCATAAAAACCAGCTTGACCATTGTCATTATTTTATACTCCCCCTCAAGAGAAAACTGAATGTTAGATCGCCAGCATTCAGAGAAAGGAAGATATTTTAACTGGTGTTCACAAAAGGATCTCAGTAGAAGATGAAAACAGTAAGAATATAAAAAAAAAAAAAAGACATCTGAAATTAAGTCAGGAAGCACCTCCAATATCCAAACAGCTCCCTACAGAAGGGTGAGAGAGGACAAACATTGTTCATCTAGATTAAGTTCTAGTAAAATTAATTCATTTTATAAACAGAAAATTTGTATCAGTAATGTGCAGTATAAACACCTAAAGCAAAGCAAGATGCAGCTGCAAATTATGGCATAACATCTTTATAGCTACTTTCTTTGTCATTATGGAACTAAGCATATTGCTTAGCTGCTGGTTGTAGGAGTCGTTTTTACAAAATAATATTTGTTTTATGCACAATACATCTGGTGCTGAAGATAAAATTCAATATACAAAACATATACATGAAGATATTTTGCTTAAGTTAACACAGTCTTGTGAAACATCCCACCTTCATAAAGAAAACCAGAGCTTCCAAGTTTAATTGTCTATGAAGAAGAAATGCACTTTAACAGGGGTTTCTCACAAACCGTAAATCAGAAGGTGTTGTTCAAAGGAAGGTATTTGGCATGGAGAAGTAGTAAAGACAACTACCAAAAATTCTTGCTCAGAAACATTTTAACCTAGAAGGAGTTCAGAAATACAGAAAATACAATCCTGTGCACAAGGTTCATTTCCCAGCAGTAGACAAATGCCTACTCCAAATTGATTCTGGCCAATATTTCATGCTTTAATCAACAAATATATGTTTCAGAATGCTATCCGGGGAAATCAGAAAAAAAACCAACCCAAAACAAAACATGGGTCCTGATCTGATGCCATGAAGGATATTCATTAATGCAGCAACAGATGGTTAATCTGCAGACTTAAAATATGTCAACTTCATTTAATTAAAAGTCAACATTATTATAATATTGCCATCATAAAATCGAGTTCTGACAGCATGCCAAATTTTATTGTTGTTTGACTTTTAAACAGAAACTTTTTGATGAGGAGCAACACACTTACCACTTCTCCTGTGAAGATGTGTCTCAACGAACACAGGGCAACTCCTCCTGTGGGCTCCCTCCTGCAGTTGCTCTCCTGTGCAGAGCAGCATTTTGACACCTCTACTCCTAACCTCACTAGCATTTCAGCCTGCAGCGGGTTCTGTAGCTGACACAGCTACGCCACTCCTGGTAGTCAAGCTAACTGGTTTTGTGTTATTGACTATTGGCGGTTACAGCTCTGTCTGTAACTGGCAAATTATTCTGAATTATTTGTAATTTGCCATGTAAATACACAGTGGTAGATCTAATTGTAAGTGAGGTGTAACTCACTGGACGGGTACCGAGAGCTGGCTTAAGTTATTTGTAAGAGACTCCACACAAGGATACATCTGACATACTTATTCCTTAACACCACATGCAACCAAAGTAAACTGGCACTGAGGCATGAGGGTAACTACTAGAGCTGGCTGTTAGCACTTGATAGAGCAGTCCTTACAAAACACCACACCATTATCTTGATCTCAAGTCCATTATGTGGCCCAGGCTTCTCAAATATTTCATTAAGGATCACCCCAATTAATCCCCTAACATTTCTGGACTTAAAATCCCAGACAGATGGGACTGTATAATAGACGGACTTCAGCCTGTGCTGGATCTGTAAACTCTGCAAGACTTCTATCTTAAAACCCTCCTTGTGCAGCACACTCCAGACCTCAACAGGAGAAAACCATGAGCTGCAGAGTCCAGCAGAGAGCAAGCACTCAGCACCCTCAGATACCAGGGCAGAAAGGAATCAAATTTTGACATGCGGGCCCTGCTGGCAGCTGGTTAGGGGTTGCAAATCCTGCTATAAAAATCACAGAGTCAGGAAAAGTCCCATCTGGTTATGGACTACTTCTCTGTTCTGAGGTTTGATGCAGACCCTTATTCTGTTAATAGCATGAAATACCATCTTACTGGCCTTGATTAATTTTTCACTGTCCCAAGAATATAATATAATGCTTTTATTTGGGGGGAAAAAAAAAGCTTGCTTTCTTTCTTTTTTTTTAATATAACAAAAAGGCACCCAATAGTAGTAGTAGAAGAGGATATACTGGCTTAGGGGCCAGAGTATGAAAGCTTATTTCTATGTTCTGAGAAAACACATATAGACTGTCTTTTAAAACTGTTACAAATTCATGGTCTGCAGAGAGACTGTGAAAAAATTCAGAATGCTGTTTTGCTGTACGCTCCCAGACATCAAACATGGTGCTAGATTCCTGAAGTCACATCTGCATAATTATCCAGCAGCCATCTAACCCTTTCCCCAGCCCCCATGGCAATTCACAGCTGCTACAGTTCTGGGCAGCAGAGCTGGACAAGAGGTCTGAGAGGAGGACAGATCCAATCACCCAGATGCCACAGCTGGAAACAAGCAGCCAAAGCCTATGTTTTGCAGCTCCTAAGCACACCTCTTATCTGAATGAGTGTCTGAATTCAATCAACACAGCAGGCAAATGCATGGAGACAAATCCTACTTCTCCAGTAGGAAGGTGTACAGTGACAGTGAATAATACAGTATTTTATGTGCCTCAAAGTATTAAAGGATGCTAAGCAGAACTTGGTAGTTGCTACCAAAACTTGCTAGGCACTACCTACTTATTTTCTCCTTTACTATTTATTTTAATAACTGCCTTTTCCTTCAGAGTTTTTGAAGCTTTTTCCTTGGATGCACAGAACAGTGACAGACACACTCCTCTTAAAAATACCAAAACAAAAAAACATACTAAATTCTTCAAAGCTGAAGTGAGAAATGTGCTGCAGGGTTTTCTTAGCAGTTTGCATTTGTTTTTATTTTAATTAGAAATTAGATCAGCCACTCCAGGTGCTAATCCCATATCTGGACACCACAAGAAGAAAGCATGAGACTTACATACTCTCATAGATGGTAAGAAGGCAGCCACCAGCAAATGCTGCTATTGCAAACCAAGTGAGAAGGCAGAAGCTGATACATTCTTGACTTCTATTTCCCATTCACAATCTCTGGTAAGTGCTGTTAACAGCTGTAGAAACATGGCTGTGCAAAAGAAGCAGTCTCTTAGGTAACCACATCCTAATCCACCTGAAGCTATAGTATCATGTAGAGATTTTCTATTATTATCAGTGGACACATAAAAACTTCAGTAGAAACCCAATGTACAGATCTAAAGACAAAATATAGGTCTAAACCAAACACGGTTCTAACAACGCCCATCCAGTGTTCCCTGAAGTCCTATAAAAGGAATTCAATCAGTCCAACTGTGAGAGAAACTTACTTTCTGGTAGAAAAATATGCAGTGAACCCACAATCTCTTTACTGTAATTTGTGTGCTAAATAGCACAGAATTTCAGTAAACACGATGCCTTACTGGGTACAGACATACTCAACTTTTCCTGATATTCAAAATAGTAAACCTGGAGTGAACAGTAATTGTGAGCAATACTGCTGTTTGCACAAAGAAAGCATTTGGTGAAATAGGACTTTTTCCTTTTTTGTAATTGAATTGTGAACACTGTGATTTACTTCAGTGTAAGAAATCATCAGCCAATTTTAATAGCTTAAAATATTTTTTTCTTTTTTTTTTAATTTTTTGATGGAGATAACGATGATAGTTTTCATATAGATAGCAAATGTTTACAGCAAAAATCTGACTGAGACCAGTTACCTTAGTTACTCATGTCTGTTGCAGCTGGGTAACGCCCTGATCCTTAAATACTTTTTCAGAGCAAAGAATGAGCATTCAAACACATATCCAGTAAAGATAAATTTTTCAGAAGCAAAACAATTCAGGTCCCAGAGCACTTCAGGATATGTCCCAAGTATGTCACTATGTCAAAGAAATAAGAGAGAAATTAGAGGAAAACATGAAATGCTTACAACTTGATCCAAAGGTCACAGGGATCAAAGGAGACACTCATAATGACTTTGGCAAACTTTGGGACTTGACTATAGTCACTCAGAAAAGCACATTCCAGAAATTTTACTATTTTTTTATATTTTTGCCAATCTAAACTCAAGGCTAGTTTCAAAAAACTAACAATAAATACATACAAATAGCTGAACTGCTCAGTACTGCTCAGTGGTAATACACTATCATTCTCACAGCATCTTTGATTAAAGTACTGTATTAACCTCACAGAACTCCTATACACTGTACGTATGACAAAAAGAGGTCATATTCAAAGATAAAACATATGCTGATTACCTGCTATTTTTGGATATTACAAACTTCACTTTCTAGTTCAAGTAATTTCTTTTAATCCTAAACAAAAAATAACAGACTTGCCAGTTCCTCTGCTAGCCTGACAAGTAGTCTAGACATGGTTAGATAATAGCATTCACCTCTGACAGTCCCTCTGAGGTATTAAGCATTTGTTAGTAGTTTAATAAATTCCTGCTTAATAGTGCTTTATGACAGTCACATCAGTTAATAAATTCCAAGATGTTTAGAACTACAAAGATCAGCTTTGTCCTGAGACACCTGAATTAGCATTAATTATCAACATACAGATGCTATTGACATATGGAATGGAAACATATTTGATTAAAAACACACTGTAAAATTCTCTTATACAGGCAACTAACAGTTGCATTTGTTATGACAGACACTTTAATGAGCAAGTAAATATCAAGATATTTTGTGCTATTCCAGAAACCTACAGTTTAGCAAAAATTGGTTTAAAATTTCCCTAATATTATTTAGCATTCTGTAACCCTCACATCTAAAAAGCTTTAAAAGGCAAGCCTCAGTAGCATTTAGAGTCACAAGTCCAACACACATTCCTCTACATCTTGAAGTACTTCTCGAAACAGTTGCTTTTCCTCAAAATCCATATATCTTTGCTTTTCTAGAACTACTTAATTTCTCAGACACCCAGTATCTCTGAATAGCATGCAGCATTTTACAAAGTGAAGATACAATATATTTTCTTACAAGTACACCAAACCACACAGCAAAGAAAGTTTTCACATTCCTGAAAGACATTTGAAACATGCATGCTATTTCCACGATATGTATTTATCTAAGCCTTGTCCTTCAGCTTTCACATGTAATTTCAAGCCATCACTGCTCAGCAGAAAGTTTAACAATAAGAAAGGAAATAATGTCTTGGTGTGACTCAGCAGCATCTAATACAGCAATATCTAAACCTGCAAAGCATCTGTATTGGTTGATAAGAGATCTATACAATCATTAAGTCACGGATCATTCTAGGTGAATGTTTCAGTTTGTTGCAGTAAACCCTGACAGCTTCAGTGATCACAAATACCTTCTGCTAACACAATGAAAGGTTTAATATTGCCAACACATTTATTCCCTCCAGCCTTCTTTAGCCCCCAACACAGTGCATGAAAACCAGCAGCCTGTACAGTATGGCTACAGTCAATGAGCATATGGGTCTCCGTTTAAGAAGGATAAATTTGTTCTCTGCTGATTACTTAGACAAATATAATTGGTGTCCAGCTTCTGCAGAACACTTGGGTTTCTCCTACCTCTCTTTCTCATAGACAAGAGAAGGAAGAAAACTTCCTTTCTATCTAATGACTTTGCAGAAAGGAGAGCATTGCTGCTATTCTTGGTGAGGAAGGAGGAAATGCAATTTGTTGATGTTAACCTGTCAAGAGTTTTGATTGGGATTGTTCCATCTATTCCAGAAAGGCAAGGTAGGAAAATTAATCTGTCACTTAAACCGAGAAAAGAAGAGTCATAAGTGATTTCCTATACAATCTTTTTTAAATTTCTATACCTAGCCATAAATCAAGAGATCTGATCACAGAACTTTCTGTTTAGAGACTCACGGTTAACTGAAATTGTATAGCACCTCTGGTGGGCAGGGATGGTGTTCACTGTGATAAAAGGTCACTTGTCTAAGACAGACAGGGCAGAAATGTTTCATCCTTTTCAGAAAAGCTCTTTTGAAGTGCTTCAGGATCTAAAATGCCAACTTTACAAATGAAGAGGCTGATGGTTGAAAAGATCTAGGGATAGCCAGTCCCACACATGTTAATGTTTCTCAAAGTATCACTGCATGCTTGAAGACCTTTACT
Source organism: Coracopsis vasa (assembly GCA_026283785.1). Taxonomy (NCBI): domain Eukaryota; kingdom Metazoa; phylum Chordata; class Aves; order Psittaciformes; family Psittacidae; genus Coracopsis; species Coracopsis vasa. The sequence continues at coordinate 50,602 of JANHGB010217626.1, forward strand.
TTCCCTTTTCCACTTCTCATTAATTCTTTTTTCAAGAGTACCAGTATCAGTCAAAGCATCTGAGGAACCACATCACCTTGCAGGAATTCTGTAACATGGTAATCCAGTATGAATAGGGTAATATGCAGTTTCACAGAGCCTGACCCATGTGACCACACTTGAGTCCCACAGAACTTCACTAGTGTCAATGCTGTGAGAAAAGGCTAACCTATGGTTTTGTGTCAAGCTGGCCACAGCTTCTATCAATGGCCCATCAACCAAGAAAAAAGCCAATAATTATATCCAAAATACTGTAATGCTTTTCATTGCAAGCATTCAGGAAAGTGGCTCCATACACCTGAAATAATGATGAGCCTATTACCCTGGGAGCACCCCAATACAGTACCATACATCTGAATTTTTCCAAGCAGACCATCAGACACCAAAAGCAGAGAAATCCTATGCTTTGGATGCTAATTTGCAGCAGAAAGAATGAGCCTCTGGGTCATGACCACAGATGATGACTATCTGCATTGGAGAGCTGCTAGCTTAGATTTATAAACTAAGGGGATGGGGGCAAAGGATGGGGTGAGGAAGGAGTGTTGCAAGCTTGAAGGTGTGTCTGAGTATGAGAGATGCACATCATCAGGGTGGAATAATACAGGGCAATCTGCTCCAACTGCAATATGAAGAAAGCACTGACATGTCTCTCCCTCTGCTGTGATGAAGCCTTAGAGCCCTACCATACCATACAAGCAGGCAGGTTTTGGTCTTTCTGTGAAGAAGTGATGCAGTGTAGATAACACTCTCCCTGGCACATCCTCTTTGTGGAAGTGAAAAAACAACTTGCCCCTTTACTAGGTGCCTTCTGGGTCATGCTGTGTGGTACCCTGAGGTCAGCATGACAGCCACACTCTGGATCTGAATGGCCTGTTTTTTCCTGCCACCTCTCCCCTCCCTAGATGCTTCAGAAGTTTCAATAATAAAAATAATGCTAAAATAGAAAGCAAAATATCCTCCCAAAGATGGTTTAGACACATTTTAATACAAATGTCTAGGAAGGCTGGCGGGAAACCTTATCACTCTGGACAACTACCTGAAAGGAGGTTGTAGCAAGGTGAGTGCTGGTCTCTTCACAAATAGTGAGCTATACAAAAGGAAACAGCCACAAGCTGCACCAGGGGAGGCTTATATTGGATATTAGGAAAACTTTCTTCACTTGGAAGTGTTATCAAGCACTGGAACAGGCTGCCCATGGAAGCAGTTGAGTCACCATCACTGGAGGTATTTAAAAGAAGTGGGACATGTCTTGGTGTTGGACTTGGCAGTGCTAGGTTAACAGCTGGACTCGATGATCATAAGGACTTTTTCCAGCCTAAATGATTCTAAGATTAACATCCTAAATTCAGCTCTGTGGCTTCCAGTTTCTCTCCTCCCCATCAGTGTCATCCACTGTTTCTCCCAGCCACCAGCACTGCTCCATAGCAAACCCTATAGGGCCTAGTTTTCCCTTTCCTTCATGGCCCTATCCTTTTGCTTCTACCTCGTCTGGATGCTCCTTTCCTCTCCAACCTCCACCTCTCTTGCCCTTCACCTCCTCCACTTTCCCTTGATCTTGCTTTCTTCTTGCTCTTCCTTGTGTACTGCCTCAACACCACCCCTCTCACAGCACTCAGTAGCAACTGCACTAATAAAATGTAAGCAAATTGTTAATCTTTTTGATTCTGTGATGTAGCTAGGTTTGCCACATCTCTCATGTATTAGCTAATGCTTAATTCTTCAGACCTTTTTCCTCACTAACTCCTGAACTATAAAACGCACAATTTTTTTGCGTGTTATCTTTGTTCTTGCTCACAAGTTAGCTATATGCAAACCTGAACTCACAGACACTGGTGCAGGTTTCTGAATTTTAGGATTCTTTTTTCCTGGAACATATTTCTCCAGATGAGCAAAACACTCAACACAAACCCCTTCAGAGTATTTACAGTTGAATAAGTTGTACAGTTCATTCGCAGCTGATCCCCATGATATTTGGTTAATATAAGCTAAGCAGCTTTATTTGCTTTATTGCAACCCTGTCTTGTTTGGCCTTTAATGGCTCTTTTTTGTGTGGCTTTTTTTCCTCCACCATCACTCAACAAAGAATTTTAAGTCAGAAAACAAAATTGACAATTCCTAAATACCCTTGCTCCCAAATGGGAGCTTCTCTTACTGCCACAAACACTTCACTGGCTGAAAAGCGCACAGCAATTTTTGCTTTTGCTTACTAGAAAAACACATTAAATAATAAATATTATTTAATAATATGTAAACTGATAAAGTTAAAAAAGTAATAAAAAGAAAAAATCAACAAAAACTACAGAGACCCTATTCCACTTTGACACGTTTTGGGAATAATCAGGGAAATTTACTCAACAAAACTAGAAGTGAGACATTTTTTGCAGGTATATAACTGATGATTTGACACTGAATGAACAGCATTTTTCCAGATATTATATACCCAAGTTCCCAGCTAGAACTGGCAATTGCATGGGAAAGCACTGTCTTCCCCACACATAGCACAAAACATTTTCATTGCCTTTAAGTAGTCACTGTTGCTCACCAATAGGTCTGAGAATGCACACAAGCATAGAGGTAATTACGCAGATTTACATATGTTACTTAGGCACTCTGACACTGCTCTCAAATTCTTGGTGAATGCCTTTTCAGTGGAGAAAACTCCTAGGAGTTGGACTCTAACATTATCAGGTAACTCCTCTGGTTTCAATGTATGAGTGTACTCATCACCCATCACCTCTGAGCTGCAGATGCTGAGCACTTCTGGGGCATGTCCTCTAAGAGAAAGTCTCCTCTAAGCTTAGTAATGAAGGCAAATGCCTGCAAATCCACCTGGAGGAAGTGATATTTACAATTATATATTTTATTATATTCTGAAATATTTTTTAGTTCTCCCTGTCTCTTACCTCTGTTCTTCCAATCTATTACCTCTGAAGACAAAAATTCAATGTTAAACAAATGGCATCAACACATCTTATATTCCCCCTGAACAATTTCTCCAGAATAGCAAAACAAGTTTAATAATCAAGCAAAGAAACAAAATTAATGCAGAAAACACTAAACCAGAAGTGGACAAATCACTCATAACATAAATTGGAAGTTATTTGATTTTCATGTATTACTCCTCAGGTAAAAATTAAAAAGTGAATATATATTGCTGGTAATACTTTTGGGGCTTCTCTAGATAGGATAAGTTTTCATACAAATAGGCAAGGACATTAGTGTGTATCACATTACTTCCTCTCTTCTAATGATTCTTACCATAATTAGAAAGTATCTCTCTGCAATGGAGTAAAGAACTGAGAGTATCTATACTGAGCACAACCACAGACTAGCTAGTGAAGTACAAATTTACCCCTAGTTCACCTGGCTGTGACTATTTTTCCCAGCTAGAGAGAAGAGAAAAAAAGAACCAAAACTTACCTAAACCCCATCATTCCACAAAAACTGAAAAAGCCACCACACTTCCTTTTCCAAAAGGAAAAATGTCGTAGGGCTGAATATAAGGAAAATTATGTATTTTTTATCAAAATTCTCAGACTATGAAGAGTTTCAGGGATGGTACTTCTGAAAACCACAGCTGATATTTATCAGACATTCTATGCAATTTTGAAGAAAACTGACTAATATTTTTGTGCTCACTGTCAGTCAGAAGTATTTCTGTAACTAGAGTCAGCATTTGCTAACAGTATTCGGATGAGGTCAAAACCAGGAGAAGAACTGCAGTACTCAATTCTGACATGTAGCCCTTTTGTCACCACTGGCGTGTTTTAAGGACTTTTATTCTACCTGGTGATCCAATGCACAGTGAAATGAGAAGATAAGGACAGCACACCAAAGATTTCCTAACACATTTACCTAAGAACTAAGAGTAGTAGGGTATAGCTTGGTTTTGTTCTCAGTTTGTTCATTGTCTGCCAGCTCACTAACAAAATAAACCTTCCAAATCCAGACGTTCTCTTATTTCTTTTGCAGCATCAAATATTTCTATGAGATTTGAAACATATTATGAAACATACCTGGAGTCTTTACAATAGCATTGAGCTGTGTTATGTTTCTAAATCAAACTAAGGAAACTCATTAGAATTATTCAAAGAGTGCAAGGACAGTTCTTCAAAGAAGCATCAGTAAATTCTAAATATACATATGCTTACTTCAAACACTCTTAGTTGAACAGGAGTTAGATCTTCACAAATACTTCAGGATCTAAGCAATGTCAAGGAATGATGAGAAAGACGTGAAAAAGCAGAGCGAAGCTTTTTCTAACAAGCAACAGGGAATCAGGCTGAGCAATGAGAAATTTTCAGAAGGCAGCCAAACACCCAGGGAGGAGAGAAATGCTCTCCCGGTGGTGAGAAAAAGGCTAAGATTGCCTCCTAGGACTTGGGCATCCTAAGCCCAGATATTTAGTTTTCATTACGCTGTACTGATGCAAAGATAGAGACCTCCCATGACAGATTTGCTACTCTCCTACCAAGTTCAGTAGTACTTATCCATACAGTCCTGATGTGAAATCACATCACCAGTGCTTCATCAGTGTAATGCACTTAACATATCCTGAAATAGACAATCTAAGGTGTAAGGTGTTAGGGGTTTTTGTTGCTGTTATTTTCTCTTTTAAGATTTTTTTGTACACTGACTTAATTTAATCATACTCAGTATTACTATTCCTTCTCAGCCCATTTACAAATTAAACTAACATTGCCTTTGTGACATCCCCCTTTGCAGCAGCTTCTGCACTACAACAGGAGTCATTCACAGCCTCTGGCTCTTTCCAGGCTTAGACTTCCAAACCATTATGCATCTTACTGTTCCTCACAAAGCAAATCCTGAAGAGAAACTGTTTCCTAACAAAGGCTGCAAGCCATGTCAGAACATTCTAATAGCAACCCACTTGAAAAAAAAGTATGGGGGTGAAGGGATTGTGGGGGTGGAATGTGTGCAAAACTTCTGTAAATACGGATGTTTCATAGCTTCATAGAATACCAGGCTGGAAGGAACCTCAAGGATCATCTGGTCCAACATTTCTTGGCAAAAAAACAGTTCAACCCAAAATGTCCCAGCACCCTGTCTACCTGAATCTTAAAAGTATTCAACACTGGGGAATCTACCATTTTCCTGGGGAGATTATTCCAACGGCTCATTGTGAAAAATTTTGCCCTAATGTCCAACCAGTATCTCATCATTACTAACTTGTATCCATTACCCCTTGTCTTTTCCATGTGATTCCTTGTAAAAAGGAAGTCTCCATCTTCTTTGTAGCCACCCTTTAAGTACTGGGACATGGTGATAAGGTCTTCCCTGAACTTCATTTTCTCTTTGCTAAACAAACCCAGTTCTCTCAGTTTTTCCTCACACAGCAGGCTTCCCATTCCTTGGATCATCTTTGGGGCCCTTCTCTGGACCCCTTCCAGCCTGTCCACATCTGTTTTGTATAGTGGGGACCAAAACTGAACACAATATTGCAGGTGTGGCCTGACAAAAGCTGAGTAGAGCAAGATAATGACTTGCCTCTTCTAGACAGGTGGATCCCATTTCTCCATAACAGGCTATAGTCATTGAAGAATGTCCCATCGTCATAAAAGCCAAAGCCCTCATGACAGCAGCAGCCACAAACCGGAAGTTGGTTTTTATTTTATGTCTATTTCTGGTTGCACCCTTTCTTCTAACTGGTAAAATGGAAGAAAAGATAACTTGGGCACTGATATTTTTCTTTTGTACCCCCAGGGCTTTGCAGTTTTCCTTGATTCTGCCCAGGCTCTGGCTTATCCTGTAATTCATGCCCACATGAAAGAGAAGCAATGGATTGTCTGTGCTCTTGACAAGTTGTGGCACCCTCTCAGACCTTAGCTCCCAGAAGGCAGCGTACCTCTTGTGACTCTCTGTTAGGTCGGTGGATGAGTGCAGGTGTTCCATACAGTTGTTCAAACTAATCTCCAGATGTGAAATCCTGCCCTCTCCCCACTTGCCATAGATTACCTGTAAACTGAGATGGTTACTGGGGGAAGGAGCCTGTATTACGTGTCCACATCATAAGCAGCTCTCTGCAACTGACCAGTTAATTTAGCTGATACTGCACTGAGGGGATCAGTTTCCAGGACTTTGTTTACATGCTGATGGGAAGGAAGATACATGTACAACAAGCTGTTCTGACTTAGAAATGTGAAAGTAGTCAAATTTTATCTTACAGGAAAGTATGAGAAAAAGGCCCAATTGCAACGCTGCTTTTATCACCCTAGGAAAGTGAGCAAGTTTCAAAATTTCCATGTATCCAAGTGAGAAAATTACATCAAGATCTGAGGCTGAATTTGAGCTGACAATTAATCACCCATTATTTCCTATTATTATTTCATCCTATCCTTTGCAAATAGCTCAATGAATCATATTATCCTGCTGTACAAAATAACACACCTGCCATAAATCATCACATGCAATACATTGAAAATTGAATGTCTTTTCATACAACAAAGAAGGAGCATGCATGAATACCACTGCAAGTTCTTAATTCTCAATTAACCTTATACAATTTATAGTTTATATAATTTTTTTCCTCCTGTATTCATTAGCACCAATTCTTTTTCCTTCAACTTTATTTTGACTGATTTTTCACCTAATACCTCTAAAAATCTGTAGGGATTATAGCATATATTGAAATACAATCTGTGCTCTGCAGCACTGTATTCTTAGTCACATAAAGCCTTCAAACGTTTGAAACACTGGGGGTGGAGAAGAATGTATCAGAGAATTTCAAAGCTCAGTAATGTCTAAACAAGTACAGATGATGTCTGCCAAAGATTTGCTGACCTACTAGAAGGCACTCCAAATAAACTATATAAATGGAGAACTGGTGGTCATTCACATCCACATCTGGCCCAGCTTTCAAGATCACCATATACGCACACAGGTTCTGTTATAGGAAGCAACTGCAGGGGCATGACCCTAGAGTTCAAATTCATCTTGTATTAACACTGTATAAATCTTTTCCCCTCTTGTGACCTCCAGCCACTGGGATTAACCAACAGTTTTGAAGGTGGGACATTGTCCAAACCCAAATGAAGTCAACGAGGATCCTTCCAGGCCCAATGTGGGTATACGATCTGTGATGCCCAGAAGCAGCAGGCATGCTGTAAATACTAACAGGGTAGCCTCCAAAGTCAACAGCAGTTTTGCTACTCGTTTCAGAGGTGCATGGTAAAATCCCACAGATGCCATTGTAATCCCTGAAAACTGAAGAAGGGCATAAACTCTTGGGTTGTTATTATTATTATTATTAATGATTAATCATCCAAAGCACATTGCAGTGAATAGAAAATCACTTGAGCAGATTTTCATGCATATGCATTTACATAGTTAAAATTTCTACAGTTACCAATGTCAAGTTATATTATGCTATAATCTAAACTCAAACAATTTCAAATACTGGCACAGAGGATGCAATTAAGCATTCCAGTAAAAATCTATTGTTGATCATGAGTATAGGCTTCCTACTGAAGTTTATTTGTTTTACCTTTTAATATGAAATACAGACTCAGCTACTATGTACTTAAGAATAAAGCTCGTATTTCTAGCGACAACCAATATATTCATGCAACTCTTTTATATATAAGCAAAATGAAAAGACATAAACCCTGATATTTTTGCTTAAGACAGTTACTCTAGCAATTCCATTTCTTGACTATGGCCAGCTGGAAAGTGCTGAATTCAGTCCAGACTCTGCTGTTAATGATCACTCAGTGGCAGTGGTACTTTCCGTGATGCTTTCAGCAATTATGTGCTTGGTCTCAAACAGCTGCACGCAACAATAACAGTTTCTGGGCCCTGCCCAGATTCTTCCCAGAAACTTTTACTCTTAAAAGAAGATTTCCCACTAGTGAAAGATTTGGCCAGGCAGGAAGATGACTCACTAATGGCTGCCCTCATCAGAGCCCCAGTAAGAAAGATGATTGCATGGTAGGTGCACAAGAATACATAGGTCTGAACTCACTCAAGCTAGCAAATTACAAAAAATAAATAGCAGCTCCTTTGTCTGCTTTAGCAGGCCATAACAGAAGCTGAGACATCTGTGCTGCAAGCACACATTCTGCAATACAGCAGAGACCAGCAATACTGTTCTTTCCTGATGGACAAGGGCTAACCATATACTCCTCCACAGAATCAGGGAAAAAAGAAAATAAGATGCCCAGAGTAGGTGTTCCTCTGTTATATCATAAATATATCATAAATAAATTAGCAAACTATCAAAAGACATTTCAGGTGAACTTTAGTTATTAGCCCCTGCAATTAGCAGATACAGAAGCAACCTGATGGCCCTTGAGCCATGGCTAAGAAAACCTATTACAGAACCCAAGCTGGCAGACCATGATCTAGGAAAGGAGGAGAAAAGCATTTCAAATTCAACTGAATGCATCTCCTTGGAGGGTTTTTGTCCCTCTTGAGTGCTCACCTTATATCCATGTACTAAATACACTAATTATACTTATGACAGTTACATTGCAGAAGTGAAGATACAACCTTAACACCTATGTCTGTGTTGTCCTACTCTGTGTGTCTAAACCAATGGTTGTTACTATCAGGAAGTCTCAATTTTACTTCTTCCCTAAATTGGCATCGAGAATCTCAGTCTTGTTCACACACAGAGACACACACACTTAACTTCATCTTGTAAAACCCTCTTAGAAATGTTTGAGAGAATCACCCATCACCTGCTTGTATACTTAGAGGAAATCTGCAAGTTAATTACTTAGGAGACCCTCTGTCACAGTACCAAGTCTGGCTGTGACCAGCCACATATACATATAAGCACACACTTACCAACTACTGTGCTCTGGAAAAATCACTTTAACAGCTTCATCTTTTAAAAATCACTTAATTTCTTCTCGAGAAGGAGACTGTATGAATCACCATTGTAAGCCCATTGATAGAATGTTTAGCTGACACTTGATCAATTGAATAAAAATGTAGAGACCAATAGAAGTTGAAAGCAGAACAATTCAGAACATAATTGTCTATGGTCCTTTTTTCTCAGTCCTCCTAAATCATAGCAGCGCAATTTTATGTTGCTTCAATTTGTCTATGAAACTATCAGATTTGTCTGAGACCATTTTAAGCTGTGCATTGTTATAGTTACTAATATTTCATAGATGAAGAGTTGCTTGTAAGCTGCAGTCAGTCATAAACCTTTATATTAATTTCTTGTAGTCATTTTATTTCAAGTTGCTTATCAGTTCTAGCATGAGGACTCAATTATCTACTAAGCATTTTCCTATTCCTATAAGCACACTACGCTCAGGATGCTCTCTGAAGCTTCCCAGATGGATGGTAAGTGACAGAAGCAAGCAAGCAGGAAGTAAATATAAGGACCAGAGTCTGCTCAACCACTTCCAAATTATCATGTTCTGAAAAGAGAAGCAGAAAGCTTATATATATACATTGCTTCTAGCAGTAGTGCTTCATTAAAAATAGCCCACAAAATTGAAACAGGATCAATAATTTCTTGCTGAAAAAGTAGGTCTTAAACATTAACTCTTCAGGTCCCTTACTGAAAACCCCATGTTTAAAACTTCAACACTGGACATAAATGAAGCTTGGCTTCTGACAGGAATGTAAACCAATGTAGGGCTACTTGAAAATCTAACCCTCCCAGTAGGGTTTGTTTGTTTTTTGTGGTGTTGTGTATCCTTAGATTTATAAGGTTGCTTATTTCTTGTCTTCGGTCTGAATATGCTTTCTCTTCATCAGATTCACACACACAGTGACCTTTCGCTCAACTCCAGGAAAAGCCCTTCATTTTCATAGTTGGCATTTTAATTTGTTCATTATTCTTTCTAGTTTTATGTATTCATCAACAAGCTGCATTTTTTAAAGTCCAGAGTAGAATAAATTTGCATCTAGCCACTGAGTTAATTCTCCTAACACAAGCATAAATCCTGCTTTAAAGATGTTCTGTACTTGCAATGAACATAGAACTAGCTTAAAATTACAGAAGTCCAAGAAGCATTCATAAAGGACTTAAGAGTACCACTGCCCCACAGCATTTATCACATTTCTTCAGTACCCTTCTCTCCATCCACAGCTCTGCCACAATCACTTTCCAGTAGCTTTACAACTACATTGGTTTGAAATCTTTATCCTATGCTTTTGTTTCTTTGCCTTCCTCCCTTAACCTTGCCTTGCCCCCTTTCTTGGTTCCAGTCTTCTCAATGCCACTATAGTAAGGCTTTAGCATTCTTTTATGGCCAATGGTGCTACTGTTTCATCATGATTCTGTCCCAAAACACAGCTGTTAAAAGCACTTGAAAATTCATCTTCTAGTTCATTAATTCTTTTTTTTAAAACAAAACAAAACACAAACATTTCTGCTCTTGGAACTGATGTATTTTCCATTTATGCCCAATGATATTTCTCTGTTTATTTCATTCTTCTATGGTTTTGTTTCCAGTTCTACAAAGATATCATGTGGCGTTGTCTTGCTTCCACCTGGCTTTTTGTTTTTCAGGGATGCACCAAGTAGCAGTACTTTTAAGAAAACCTCGAATTTACAGACCAAACAAAATATTTCTCTGTTAGCGTCTTAAAAGTCCAACCAGATGCCTGAATCCAATAATATCATTGTTTATATTAGTTAAATTGATGGTGTACACTAATTTCAGCCTCTTACAATGACGTTCAGACCCAAACCATTCATCTGTTTTGCTCACAAAGTCTTTTAACATACCATGAGGTAAATAAAATACTGGTTTCCATATACATTAACTGTGGTCTTCAAAAAGATGTCATTATCACTCTATTTTGACTGGATTAATTCTTCTCAATAAATCTAATACCTTAATATCACATACATTTTAGCAATTATGTTTTGAAAAGGTTTATTACTGCATAAGGTTTAATTTCAATGAGAAATTACATTAGAGAGAGAGGAAGAAAGAAGGGGCTGAGTGAAGGACATGAAAGAATCTATTATCCAAAAGACATAATAAGGGTGGATTGAACTCATATACTTGGCACACAGATTTCAAAGCAGAAAATATGACCTCCAGTGATACATATTTTATCATGTAAGACTTTTATGAGTCTCTTCATAACTAAGTTGCATTTTCAGCCAAAAAAAAAAAGGAAAAAAAAAAGAGAAAACAAAATGCAAAACAAAATTAAATGAGAGACAAGGAAATAAACCAAACAGAATGTCAACTCTTGTCCTAAGCAGCTACCAAAACTGTGATTTAAGCTTTTCATATCGAACATCAGGATACAAATCAAGTTGGATTAACAGATATTAAAATTTGAAATAATTATAAACTGAGAAATTATACAAAACACATATAATCTGAAATATCAAAATGCATCTCCCATATACCTTATGCAACCCTGACTTCCTGGGGAAATATTGATTAACTGTACTCCATCTACAATTGGTATTGAAACAATAGCAAGGTAAATTGTAGCTAATACAAAATACTTTAAGAGTCATCAGTAATGGTACGGTTTGTATTTGGAACCACATCTTTAATATCAAATGAGAACGCAATTGCATTTCAAGAGCCCTGAAATACTTTTTTCCCTTTTCAGATGAACTATCTGTACATCACTGAGGAAAGAAAGAAAAAGAATCATGGGATATACTGAGCTGAAAAAGTGGATTAGATTTTTGGTTTTGTTTTGTTTTTGTTTTTCTTTATATACCTAGACCCCTTGTTGGAATTGCCTTGTTGGTTGGTTGGGTGAGAGTGTTGACAACCCTCTTTTGTGTCAGTTTATTTGGACATGTGCAAAGAGACTGCACCAACAGTATACACACAGCTTACAAATATAAAGCAATTATTTATTGATGAGCACACACGCAAACCAGCAAGTTTAAGAGTTAGTAGTGACTAAAGTCACTACCCTGATGAAAGACTCAAAGGACTTCTGCTGGCCAGGGAGATCCAAGCCCAAAGGAGATGGGTTGGCCTCTGAAGCTTTCTGGAACAGATTCCCCATGCAGCCAAGCAGCCACCATCCACCACCTCTGCTGTCTCCAACGTCCTGTCTGGTTCACAGCTACATCTGCTGACCTCCAGCCAGGCTCTTGATTTTCTTTAGTTCTAGTTTTTTATACTTTTCCACATTGGCTCTTTTCCTCTCGATTCTTTGAGGTACCAACAACCCTTGTCTCTACAATTCTGCCTCTAACTGTAATTTAACTTTTTATTATTACTATTTTTCTTACAGGTTTTCTCGCATTTCTGTCTCATAACTTTACAATTTTCTCAGACATCTGAGCCCAGGCCATGTAGCTGGGCTGTACTGGAGCAAGACCCTGGGTCCCCGGATGAGACACAGCTGAAAAGGCAGTTCTGGAAGAAGTTACAGGGCAGATGCACGCAGCATTGATTACAGTGTACAGATAAATCAATACTATAGCAGTAAAATTCTCATTTTGACAAAAGTATCTAGATCCAGCCTAAGCTAGGGAAAAAAATATCTTGACTGCTGCATTGGGAAAAAAGAAAAGAAAAAACAAACAAACAAAAAAAACCCCAAACAAACAGCAAAACCACTTAAAACATGGCTTAGGCTCATGCATATTGCATTACTGATCCTCAATCTTCAGCATTTCTTAAGATATGGAACTTTCTTTCTAAAATGATTTGCCACAAAGGACTGATACTTCTCACCAGCACTGGAAGACTGTTGTCCTTCAGCAATTTAAGTAAAATATCAGAGCTTATAATGTTTTTTGTCATCTTGCCCTGATTGCTATTCACTGAAAAAGTAGTCTCAGAAACATTTTTTAGCAGTTAACTAACTAAACCCAGATGTTAGTGAAACACACGAATGCAACCACTTTAGAAGAGCTTTTTTTTCCCCTTCCTTATGATTCACATCCTCTGTTGAAAATTGGTTAGATCTTTAAACCACCTGGTTGGATTTCTTTGAAATCGTCTGTCTCTTTTTTGTGTTTTATCTTTATTTTAGTCTTCAGTATTCCATTGCCCTTCTGCCCCACAAACCTATCTACCATTGTACACCAAAACTCTTGGGGTACTCGCATGCTGTGCTATAAATCCCATTTCTTGACACATTCACAGGATAACTAAATTCCTCTTTCTGAGAAAGAGCAAGTCTAATTCTGTGCATTAATGTACCCTTGTATTTGGGAAGTTACTGCTTTAAATATTTCATGCAGAAGTATCTCATTTCATTATGTCCTGAAATGAAAGTCTGAATGATCTGAAGACTGAAATGCAGAAAACAAGTTCAAAGCTAGAAAATAAATATAATGCAATCTGAATAAATGTAAAATTACATTTTCAGCTTGAACTAGATCTTCATCAGCTTCTTGGATTTTTTCAGAAAGTAGGAGTAACCTTTTGCATCATGAGAACTTCAAAGTTTCTTTACTGTACGTACAGATACTCTGATGCAAAGTCAAATCAGTTTACCCACTTAAAAATACACAATTTGAGATGTGTAATCTCTTCAAAGGCAGCTGAACTGAAATCCAAGTACAGATGTACTTCTGGCAGTTTTAAGAAACTACAAAGAAAATACCACACCTGAGATCTCAAGTTGCCATGATTCCTCATACCTACATGGATAGTGAAATGTGCCTTTTTCTCTGAAAAGCCATCCCTTTAAATGCTGTAGACAGGTAACAGATTTGCCTACAAGGCTCTCTTTTCCCATTATGTATCTGCCTTTCAAAAAAAGAATGTTCAAACAAAATAAATTTTATAATAAATGATGCTTTCTTCAGCACAGCCCCAGGCATTTATGCAGTCTAAAATATAAAGAAACATCTCAGAATTCTTCCAGAATCAATAATCAGTTAAGAAAGGATGTAAACACAACAAGAGTAAAAAAAATCCTGCTTTCTGGCCAGAAACTAATACCCTTCCTTTATTTTCAACTTGAACTTCAGATCTTAAAAGCCTTTAGCAAGCAGAATATTTTTTCTGTAAGATTAATTGACAGATGCACAAGTTACATTGCCAGAAGTGGCAGAAACACTTCAGAGATTCAGAATAGCAACATACCTTTTTGAAAGTAAGACCCTGTCTAAGTACTTTAATACATAACCGATGAGATCGCTACTTTTATGTTCAACATGTGCTCATGAGTTTTACTAAATCTCAGCAGCAATTTATTTATTTCAACATCTGTCATATTACTTGTTCAATACCAAGAGGGATTTAACTTTTTATCATATCAGCAGCTCTTTCAAAACAAACATTTTAAAAATATACGTAATTATTACCCAAAATGCCTGTGATTCTTTTCTGATTCTCTTCCGACCACTGCATGAACAAATTAAAATTATATATCACAGCTATACTTGCAAACTTACAATTAGCATTTCAATTTTTAAGATAGTCTAAAGAGTTTTTTCTGAACTCAGATTTCTTACTAATGTTACAGACAGATGGGTATTTCCAGCTCCCCAGCCATTACTCTGTAACAAAGATCCCCAAATGACATGTTGAAGTAAACTTCCAATTCATTTTGGGGTTGTAGTTTCTCAGATAGTGGGTGGTATCTGCATCTTAGTTCAGTATGGTTTATGAACACAAAGGAGGAGAGAATATATGGTCTCATTTACAGTTGCCCTTAAAACTCAGAAATACTGAAGTCGAACTTAACACTTTGTAAGTTATCACTTAAAACCTCCCAAGCAGCAAAATCTACCAGCTAACCTCACCAGCAACACTTAACAGTGCTCCCCTTGCTATTGATATTATCCCACACATCTGAGAAAAAGTCTTACTATAAAACAGAAAAGCCTATAAAACAGGCTTTCTGTCTTATAGTAAGGCAAAACATAAAGTATTTTCAAACTGGGCTTATTAGCTCATTTCTTTTCTAAGAGGGTCAGCAGCACTAAAGCACTACTGGCAAGTAATTGTTCAGCTGTTCTTTCATCAAAAAAAAAGGCTGTTTGATAGCTAGACTTCAGTTGCTGAAATGGATAGCAATGATTTCTAAATTACAAGAATATGAAAACAACTGCAAGACAAGTTTTCCACATGAAGCCTTTTACAGATGCAGCTGATGGCTTTCAAGTTTGAGATCATAATACCATGAAAAGGCTTGGGTTAAGGTGTCTCAGTTATAGCACAAAGGAGTTGAAATTTCCCTAAGAAAGAAGTGATGACTACCAACAATGTTACTTTTTCTACAAACACTTACAGTTCTTAACCCAACATTGTGACTAGCAGATGATTCAATTGAACAGAAACCAATTTACCTTTGTTACTGCAAGCAGATTGTTTACACATTTAACCCCACACTAGGTTAAAACAAAAAGTTTGCGTATTGTACCTGTCACTTTTACAGGAGAAAACCAGGTAGATTTGTGGAAAAAATTTGTTCCTGTCTTTTAGCCTAGTGCAGTGATTCACAAGCATTGACTAAGACAGGAAAAGCTACTGTCACACAGGTTTGGGTTTTTTTTAAAAAACGCATAACTCTTTCAAAGTTATGCTGTTTTGGTTTCTTTCCTTATTAATCTCTAACTTTTCCTAAAGTCACCATTTCCTTTCTAAAGGAAGTAGCAGAAGACAGAAAAGAAAACAGGCCCATTAACAAGCCTATCTCGATAAACACTAATTACTCCACTTCCATGGATTCCTAAGGCTTACACAGCTGGAAATGTCAACGAGCTTTGAGAACCCAGACCTAGATCAACCAAGGAAATTCAAATTTGTGGAGGTGAGTGCCACCCATGCTAATCTCCTGCCTAGGCTCTGAGGAAAGTTTAGGTGACTCCAAAACAGGATCAGAAACAGCCAATGTGTTATCAGGACACTGGCTCTGACAGCCAAAAATAAACTAAGAAAAATAAAATCTAATTCCATCAAAGTCAGGTTTAGAAACAAAAGTAGTGATTTGAACACGATTTCAATACACTTAATCTCAAGACAAGTTGAATAATCAGTAGAATCTGAGCTTCACTCCCAGGATTATGAGAGATGCAAAGAATATTAGGTTCAGAAAGACCGTAACTTTCTGCCAGTCAGGTATTTAAACTGCTTTCTACCTAAAAAAGAAAAGAATGTCACTCTTCCGTTAAATTACCTAATAACTCAGCAGGAAAAGGACTCATACCAAACAAGACACACCAAGGTTCAGCTTCCTCCTCAAGCCTTCAGTTTTCTCCCACTGAGTCTCAGTAACACATCACTATAGACTTAAACTTTTAAAATTACTCTTTTCAAATAAGAACTGCAGAGTTCATGGGCCATTTAAGGTGGCCACAGTCATCTAGACTTTGTCATTGTCTTTACCTTATCTGTAAGTGTGCATGCATCCGAATTGCTTTTGTGTGTTAAATTGAAGAAATAATGGCTAACATTCAGGTAGAGAACAAAACAGATTCACAGAAAATGGCTCAATATCTGTCGATAAAAACTAATGTGTGATGATTGTGTCTGTTGTAACTTATCTGAAGAGATCACTTCCTTCTCATTTTGTCTACTGATACTAAATTGTTGACATACCAGACGTTTTATAATCATAGAATAGTTAGGGTTGGAAAGGTCATTAAGATCACCTAGTTCCAATCCACTGTGACATGAGCAGGGACACTTCACGCTAGACCATGTTGCCCAAAGCTCTGTTCAACCTGGCCTTGAACACTGCCAGGGATGGATCATTTACCACTTCTTTGGGCAACCTGTTCCAGTGCCTCACCACCTTCACAGTAAAGAACTTCTATATACCTAACCTGCTCTTCCCCTGTTTAAGTATGAACCTGTTACCCCTTGTCCTATCACTACAGTCCCTGATGAATGGTACCTCTCCAGCATCCTTATAGGCCCCCTTCAGATATTAGAAGGCTGCTATGAGGTCTCCACACAGCCTTCTCTTCTCCAGGCTGAACAGTCACAATGTTCTCAGCCTGTCTCCATACGGGAGGTGCTCCAGTCCCCTGCTCATCCTCTTGGCCCTCCTCTGGGCTTGCTCCAACAGTTCCATGTCCTTTTTATGTTGAGGACACCAGAACTGCACACAATACTCCAAGTGGCGTCTTACGAGAGCAGAGTAGAGGGGCAGGGTCACCTCCTTCAAACCGCTGGTCAAAGGCTGCACTGCATCCTTTTGATGCAGCCCAGAATATGGTTGGCTTTCTGGGCTGTGAGTGCACACTGCCGGCTCATGTTCAGTTTCTCACTGATCAGTACCCTGAAATCATTCTCCACAGGGCTGCTCCGAATCACTTCTTTTCAACAGTTACTTACTGGGGAGCACAATTTTAAAGATCTTTCTCTCTATCTACTGATAAAATAACTGAAAACAGAATAACTTTTTTTTTAATTTGGCAGTCAGACTTCAACAGTTTCTCCTTTGTTCCCAGGATAACATCAACATGCTTCATTTTTACATTACTTCCCATTAGTTTTAATGACAACGCCTTTAATACTCTTAATTTTCTCCAACTTTTCAGAGAAAGCCAATGCTACTCAGATTGTTCCACTTTTGAAACTTTCAGTACAGCATTTTAATGATATTTTCATAATTTTATCACTGTCATAACTGACAGCAAATCACACAAATGACATGGAAAACTGAGGAATTCCTGTCTACCTTATGCTCAGTTTTAGCCATCTTACCAGAAGCTACAGGAAATAATTCTTCCATCGCAAATAGACCTACCTCTTACTTACTTCTTAAACCTGAATCTAGTGCTTTATCTTCCTGAAACAAAATGCCAATAAATCAGAGGGAAGCTCTCTTAATAGTGAACACATTCCAAATCTCTACTGTTCATTAAAAAAAACCCAAACAACAACACAGCCAAGCAAACAAGAACTTTAAGTGGACCCTGTAAATGCAGAATCTCAACACAAGAATAAGTTCAGCTGCATCACTGCAGTCAAAAGGCTTTGGAATTTAATCAATAATGTCTTCCCTGAGTGGGGAAGTGAATAATTGCAGGTACCCTACTGTAGTCAAAAACATCACTTGCAGATTCGTTTTAGCCTTCTCTGGAATAGCACAGCAAGTAAATCTCCATCAAGTCACTCATCAACATTTTCCAACTTTTTTAGCCCTTGCAGCCCCAAGTGAAAGAATTAATTTAACAACAAAGCACTCCATCTGACTGGGAAATCATTGCCTCATTGATTTTTTATCACTTCATAATATCACACCAATATTTCCTAAAGGAAATTCACTAAGCCTTGGAAAGGCAAAGTGTACAGGGCTCAGCCAGGGGTACAATTCTACTGACATCCTCGTGTGTTTAAGATTCAGATTAGAGACACTTATTTTTCTTAATAAGATAACCAACCTCTCACAGAAAATAATTATGATCTCATTTTGCTAATATCACATCCTATATGTGTAATTTTAGTCTGTGATCCCTATATCCTTAATATTTTAATAACTGCCCAGCAAAATTTTCACTGATAACAGGTTTGCTAGGCTTTTCAAGCCTGAAGAAGCATCTTAAACAGGTATGAAAAACAAATGTCAACTTTGCTTTGAAAAGTGAACCACTGCATCCTCTTACACCTTTACCTTTCCCCAATTCAGGCTGCCCAGCTCAGGACTCATTCATCAGTATTCTGCCTCTATGGGACTCTGTTTTGAAAAGGCATAAAATATTTCTTGTAGTCATGCCTACCAGATCTCCTAATGGAAATCTTGACTAAGAAGCCATTGAGCAACCAACACAGAGCAGAGGAGGAAGACAAAATATTGAAATCTATCATAATCAGCTTCAAGATGCCAAATTCTTTTGCTCTGTCGTTAACAGAAAGGAAATTACACCTTATCTCCCATTTACTGAATTATTCAAAGGCATTCACAAGTGCCTAACAGACTACTTCCAAGCATATTTGTAACCTGTAACTGCCTTATGCTGTCAAAAAAACTTCCCAAAGTCTGCTTTCCAAGAAGCCCGATTGATTCTCAGTCATCTCAGCTCCTTTAACAGGTTCCTTAAGACCTCATTACTTTTACTACTTCATTCTCAGTTAAGAGGGTCCGTGCTATTGAAACAAGTTACTGCAAGAAGTTTGAAACTACAGCCAAACCATCTTCACTGCTGGAAAACATTACAATTACAGAGTAATTAATTGCCTCCAGTTCTGTTACTAGGATTTAATTTCTTAGAGTGTAAACCTCTGATAAAGAAAAGAATCCAAAAGAAAGTACCACATGAATGAAGTATTACAAAAATTTACTACAGAAAGTCCCTAAAATGTCCTTACTTAGCCATTCAGAACTATTAATAAAAATCCACAATGAATTTCAAAATTGTTTTATTTACTTTCAAATATAGGCACACATATGTATATGATGTCTCTCTATTTACAGTCCCGGTCTAGAACCTGCATGTCAGCTAAGGTTGAAACATTTGTACACAACTAAATTAATTTAAAATACACAAACACATAAAATAGTTAGGAAGACACACCTTTGAGAAAGCAGAAAGAAGATTTTATTTATTTATAAACAATAAAAGTTTTATTAAAAACTTCACTGTATCAATTTAAGGAATGCATTCTGACAGCAACGATTAATTTTTAGAGAGCTCCCAGTAAGCCAAACAAATTACATTCTGGACACTTACCAGAACAGTTTCAACAAAAGATTACTGTCCCTTTAGAATAACCCATTCGTAATTGTCATAATCATCCCACTAATACAAAATCACAAGTCTCTTGATCATTCTCCTCTAAAGCCTCCACGGTTTTCCTGAAAACTCAACATTATAATTCATTTACTTGAAACAGATTTTTCTGTTTAAGGTCTGTCCAAAAGCTTGTGAAAATAAATGCTATCTAATCTCTCTAATAAAGCCATACTCCAATTTTTTCTCATGACAGCCTACAGAAGCATTGTATTAAAATTTAACCTATCAAGTTTCCAGTAAGGTTTACCAAAGACAACAGACACTATCTTCATGTGCTAAGTGCAATCTACTTTTCTTTTCCTGTAAAATTAATGAGACAAAGGCTCAGTGGCTCTCCTCTCTCCCCTTGCCTTGACAGAAAGCAGTTTTCTTTGTGTTTCTGGATCTCATAATCATCTAATAATAAAAACACTCATTTGTTCTGAGCTGATTTTTAGCTGGGTAAGAGTACACACAACCAGCCCAATTAGAATAAAAAAGCCTGTGTTAAAATCTCAATATGCGTGCAACTTTAATAATAAGCACATTCTCACAACACGTAGAGTAGCAGTTCCCATGGCAACCATAAGTCTCACTGCACATCTATTAAAGTAGGGCCTTTCTTCACATAAGTGACAAAAGCGCAGATAACTTGCCAACAATTTGTATGGTAAGTATTTATATGGGTCCATATGCATCCTCTATCGCATTAGCATGAATCTTACTAACTACAATTAATGTCACAGTTGTTCTCTCCCCCATGATCACTGAAAAAAGCCACTGTGGAAAATTGTTTATCATGTTATACACCATTTCACAAATATTATGACACACTTGTCATGACTGGGTGACCTTCAAACCACAAACACTCTTTAGACATCCCCTGATGCCAGTTAAAAGGGTAAGTGTCAAGATTCTAGAATAGCTGCTAATACATGCCCTGTTCTCTTTTGCAAATAGAACAACTTCATGGTTCATACTGGACTGATACTGTTTCTGGTTCCTAAAAACCTTCCTGCTTTCTCCTGTCAGCTTATTTTCCCTTTGACAAACCAGAACTTCAGTTAGTATTTAATAGAAAAACTTAAGTCTCTCAAGTCTCTCATCATCACTCTGACAGCACAGACCTCACTCCTGGGGCAAAACCACTTGTGTTTGCTACTGTACCCTCATTTCACTGCTAAATGTTTGCTTTCTCTATAGCTGTTGACCCCTTAGTACCCTTTCCAGTCTCCTACAGAAAGCAGAAATTTTCATGCTACTATCTGAAACATACTTTGTGATCTCCATCTTGCAGCAAAAAAACACTGGAAAAAGCTGCAAGAGCTAATGACACACATCGGGGTCAGGTTCAAAACCCAAAGTGAAGGCCTGGACCAAATGTCTCAAATGCTTTCCCATTTCTGACTATCTCCTTTGGCAGCCACTTAATTCATCCAAGACAGAATTCTGTTTATGAGATTATGTAGATTAGGTATACAATACATTACTATTTTCTCACCACCAGACCTCTTACATGCAATATTTCTGAACTCACCTTCATAGCTATCTTTCCATCTACTGTCCTATAGACCTCTGCAGATCTACACAGATCATCTTGTCACCTTATGGAGAAATAGCAACAGAGCTAGCATGTTCCTGGTTTATCCCAGGAAGCTCTGTCATCCATTTTCAGTTTCCATCCATCTCTCAGTTCTTTTTTTTAAAAAAAGGAAATAATAATGTCCACATATTCTCTTGAGCAACATGTAAGATATTTTGATGACTAGAAAGAGCAATTTGAGCATTCTTTAAAGTCTGAAGAGCCCTTACTGATCCTTTACTCATGGCCACACAAGGACTTGAGAAGCGCATTCTGGATGAAAAGCAAATCCCAAGCATTGCAGAACTTCAATCTAGATATTTACTCTGAAACACATGTTTTCATCACATTTACTGCAACCTCTCCTGTGTACAAAACCAACCTAGAATTTGAAGTACTATAGAACTGTCAAGAATATAAAGCGTGAGATCATCAGAAAATAAACAGGTGCAAAAAGAGTGGAGCATTTCCTTCCACAAGTATGAAGTCAAACAAGTTGGTTCCCATGGGCAAAACTTCAAAACTTTTTCCACCCAGTGGCCTGAAAACAAACAGCAATAACACTAGCACTTTGGATAACCACATGCTGTGGATCTTCACACCTCTGCAGACTCATTAATGCATTCCCAAAAAGCATTCAGATGTACAAAGTATGACTAACCTTCTTAATGGATTAGGAAACAAGTATGTGGTGAATTTCTGACTTTCAAAATGTTTATTGTTAGAATCATATCTATCTTTAGTTAAGAGACAGAAATCTTTCGGGAGACATTATAAGACAGATTTACAAAAAAACCACTGCAAGTCATGACTCCTAACATCTGTGTTCTTAGGAAGTTGAAAATGACAATTTATAAATCATAACACATCATACAAAGCTTATCAAAAAAAGAAAGAAAAATTATCAGGGAGTGAGCTTCACTCAAAGAATTTCAAATACTAATTTTGCAAGTTATCCACAAAAAATACAAAGAATGACAAAAATGTTAACTGGGTTTCTGAAACAAAGAAAGTGATTCCAAACAAGGAAGAGTAACAGAAATAGGAAAGTAAACCTCGAACAAACAAACAAACAAACAAACCCCCCCAAAAAAACCAACCCAAACAACAAAACAAAAAAAACCCAAACAAAACAAAAAAGAACAAAAGCCAAACACACACACACACAAATATTTTTTTTCATTTACTATTACAGAGTTTCAGATATGGCAGATAAAAGATAACGTACATATAATGCAGTTATACTCATAATTAATTTATATTTCTAATATGGAAAGATATGCATACTAGGCATGTATTCAGATATATTGCCAAACAAAATGCATATGCTGCATAAAGAACACTCAGATACAGTTTTCTCCTCATCGTCTTTACTTATGTTTTGTAAGCTATTCTCCCAATTTCTATTTAAAAATCGCATTTACTTCTTACCATTTTTTCTCTATATAATTTCCCCCTTCTACTCATCATCATTTTTTTTCCTTCTGTATGTTTTATTTGTTTACCTTCCCTTCCATTAACCAGGTAAAAACATTTGGAAAATAAATAATGATACAAGATGTTCCTGAGTGAATGTCATAGGAGGATTACAGAGCTGTTCACTAAATTTAATTAAACTTAACAACGCTCCTCTGCAAGCTGAAAAGGATTACAATGACAAATTTAAAGATTGGAAAAATGAAACTCAGAGAAGATAGAGTCTGTCCTGAAAAATAAAAAAATAAACCCCAACCACATTTAACATGTTTATTTGGGCTGCTGATGTCTCAGACTTACCATTTCTTTTGCAAATTCATTGCTTGCTTCCTTCTTATACATTCTGATGAGCAACAGTATTCTTGAAATGAGCATACAGAAGGAGGCTGTGCAAGACTAGACTACAAACCAAAGGACATAGTTCCAGAACTAGTTCTGAATTAGATGGTCCCAATTCACTAGCAGAACTGACAAAAGTAGAGGATACATCACAGATTAAGGGTAATGTTCTCTGATTAGGAGAGCTGTAGGAGCACCGCACCCTGAGGGCTGCTAGTCAGGCTTTCTAGGGGTAGAGTACATGAGGCCAGAGCTCAACACAGAAACTTCTGCCTAATTCACACTTAGTCATACCTACATAGTCACAATGACCTGAACAACAGCTTTCATTGCATGTAACATTCTAGAAAGCTGAGAACCTATTATTACAGATAAAATTAGAAGCAGAAATAAGATGCTTCTAAGGGTTCAAATATGTTTGATCCAAGTACTTGATCTGGGAATTTCTCCATGTTCTATTTTAGTTTGTTTCATATCAATTCAGCTAAAAAAAAATTAATAAAAACCTCAAGCTGCAGCAACTTAACACACGCTTTTTTGATTAACTGAGTGGTAAGTCTTCAAACAGGAAAATTGAAGAGCTATTGAAGCTATGCAAGATGGTGAAGAGTTAGAGAAATAGTTATGAGCTGTACCATGAAACTTCAAATAGTAATACATTTAATACTCAGCGACACTACCCTCATAAATCACATCAACTAGATCTTACTAGAACTGGGATGATCTTCACATTATACTTAATTAGTATTGACGCTTAGTCAGAAGAAACTCACAGCAATAGGAGACTTTATTCAAAGAAAGACTACAATCAAACATTTCTAAAATGAAATCAACTGATGAAAAAGAAAGAGTTCATGTTGGTTTTGGTTTTTTGGTTGATTGGGATTTTTTGTTTGGGGTTTGTTCTTTTTTTGGTGGGATTTTTTTGTTTGTTTTGTGGTTTGTTTTTGTTTTGTTTTATTTTCATTTCAAATCCATAAAAGTAAAGCATTTTACAATATGTCACAAAACGTTATTTAACTTTTTGAATATTCTAATATTCTTCGATAAAATTAGGAATTAATTTTGCCTCATCTGGAAAATACAAAGGATTCACATAAGAACCATGACTGAACCCATGGATGATTTCAAAATTAAAATTGGGACATCTTCTTTCCCTGACCTTTGTATTCTGTTGCCATGTCTTACAGCATCTTGATTAATGTCACTCATAAATGAAGGAAGGAACCTTATCTATAAACAAGAGTCGTTTCTTGTAAGGGCAGTATATTTGACTTTCAAGCAGAAATGAAAGGGAGCTTTGCTTTTTCTCTAAAATTAGCCCATTGATTTTCCAGGAAATATCGTTTATCTAGTTCCATTCTGTTTGTGTCCTCCTAGCCAGAAGTGTAATTAAAAAGCCAGTTCCCTCAGGTAGCGGTAAAATTAAATGGAACGTGGGATCTTACAACACAGGACATTTCCCAAAACTAGTAGATAGTGCAGAAGAGGTTAAATATTTTTAATGCTCTGAGTATTACAGGTCAAGTTAATTCCTAAGGTAGCTGTGTGGAAGTCATGGTAATCTGTCCCAAGGGCAGACTTACAGACGATATAGGACTGTCTTAGTGTTTATGATTTCCTGAATTACAAACCAATGGCTGACGTTCTGCAGGTCTACAATTCTAAAACTTTTGAAATGGGTATTTGTTGCTCTGGGAGAAGAGAAGAGCACATGTAACTCCAGTAAGTATGTCACTGCTACGTCCTCTAACAAGTCTCTAATTAATATATTTAACTATAACAATACACAAGCTGAAATACAACTACTTAGTCTTTATTGTGATGCTTCAAATTTCCTAACAGAAGTGAGGATAAACAGCAGCACAAATAAAAAGTAGCATTAATACTATTAAAATTAAGGGAGACTACATGATGCCTACAGGGAAAAAAAAGCTGCCTAAATTCACATCTCGTGTTCAGTCAACTTGAAAGTGATGAGGTACCTGAAGTGAGTGACACCAAATTATAAGGAGAGTTTATGTAGCTCATGTTCAGCACCAATTGTCAATTTTGTAAGGTCCAGGTTTTCTGGAATCCAAATGATATTTCATTGAAAAGCTTTCTCCTTGGAAATCGTGATTTTGATACTAAATACTAACACATTCAGTCTCTCTCAAAGCTTAAAGGGCAAAAAGCCTTAATAATCACTTTTAATACGATGTGATGTTTGCTAAGATAAAAATAAGGGCATTTAGTAGATTTCCACCACCTGTAATCCACATCTCCTACATGCTTACCCTAGTTGATATAGGTTTGTCTGAAATGGGGCACACACATCATGTTCCACAAAATACTACACCAGTGACACATGCAATAGCTTTATAATATTTTCAGCACTTGTCTCTCTTCCTTTATTAATGCAGCTTAAGGTTCTTATAGTTCCTAAAAATTATGCAGATGTTTCTGCTGGAGAAGTGACAATGATGTCTAACTTCTGGGGAATGCAGGAAATCCCTGACTAGTTACCTCTGATTAGAGCTTCTTAATGCATCAGAGTTTTTGTATTATTATTGTGCAGCTATTTAAAGCAAGTCAATAAACCAAGTTTACTGATATTATAGCTCTTTCCACAAATTTGTCCATTTACCACTATTCAAGATACAGCCTGAATGAAAGAAAACCTTTTCAAGAAGTTTTTCCAGACTTATAGTTACCACCACATTTTTAAGAGCTGCTAAAAATCTTTTTGAGTTCTCAGAAGATAGGTACACAACCATCCAGTTATAAAGAGATAAAAATGTTCCAATTAAATATCATTCCAGTAGTTTTCCATGCAGATTTGGTGTAGTGTCTAACATGTCTTACCTTGACTACACATTGTATTACAGCTCACTGATTCCTCTCCCTACAGCTCATTTTTAGTTATATGGTATGTATAGCAATGAGCTGCTGAATTCATGTGTCCATTTGTTTTCTGGTACTTTGCCTTCCATTTCATGTGATTCCTTCCCTCCACTAATACAAGTTGCTTGCTCACCTAGAGACTAAAATTATTTAATGCCACATCCTTTCTGGTTTGCGCCAAGATTTCCAAGAGCATTTTTTTACCTTGTCATCAGAGGATATCTTACATTTCTACCAAATACGTACTATATGCACATTACACAGCATTATACAATAATTCCACCACCAAAATTTCATTCAATCAGTGTAACCAAGATTAAGCACAGAGAAATATGGCTCTATTCAACATTCAGTTTGCTTAAAGTAAGAACATACATTGGTTGACTTATCTGTAACAATTACAATGAATTCTGTCGAACTGGCATTGACAGTCTAAGACAATCACACCTAGGTTTCAGATGTACAGTGTGACTGGAAAGGACTAATAACACGAATGAATAGCAGACAAGGTACCCTGTTAGCTGCAGGACATTTGTGTCGAATTTGCAGTATTTTATATGGTACTTTAATACTTTGTATATAGGGTCCATACAAAATTTGGTATAGATGCTTATAGAGGCTTTTACAAGTAAAAAAAAAAAATTGGTAAACTATGTAATTCTTAAAATGAATTAAAAGTATAGTTTTAGCTGATACATCTGCTCTAAACCCCTTCTGCCAAATGAGAAAAACAGCTGAGTTAACACTACAGGCACAAGCTTTTTTTTTTAAGATATGCATTGAACTATGAAATCCAAAAAATACCTGTACAGAATCTGTCTGTCTGTATTTACACTGGGTTGAATAAAATGAGGATTTGTTCTTAGTTACCTAATTTAGGAGAAGTCTGTGCATTTAAAACAAGGGGTTTAAATGTGCTACAAACTGCCTGAATAAGTGACAGGCAGCCTTGGACTGCATCCAGGGGCAGGAGGCACAGCTGGGAAAGCGGCAGTCAGAGAGTATTAGTTATATTAGAGGATTTTTAAAATAAACTGACTTACAAATCTAAGTGGATTTTTATTTTAGACTGCTATAAGGAAAAGCAGCAAAGTCTTTCAGAACTGTGCAATTCATGTCAAATTCTATCTGGCAGAGATACATTAATCGGGTATTAGTCAATTGAAGAATACACAACAGTTAAACCTAGTGGCACTAATAGCCAAAGCAGGCTTTCTATGTGCAAAGTGAAAGTGCCTGCTAAGAAATAATTGCAAAGAGCATAAATAATCTATGAACATAATCATTTTCTCCTACGTATACCTATATCACATCCCTTAATGTAGCCATCATGGAACAGAGTGAAACCTGGGCAGAAAGAAAGGGCAGGGAGGAGTGCAGGTACAGGGGAACTACAAACAAGTAAAATTCTGATCCCAGTAATGTTTATGTAAATGCTTTTCTGCCTCTAATAGGATCAATTCATTTCACCCTAGTAAATTTGCAAGAGTGAACGAGCTACTAACTTCTCTCTTCCTGGCTGCTCAGTCTGTTATATACACATATATATTTTTTTCATTTCAGTGATTTTCAATTACAACACTTTGTTTTCTGAAACACTTCTTTTTCTAAAATCTGATATATAATACATACCTTGCAGCTAAATATTTTTCTACAGTATTATTTGTTAACACAGTCTTTTCAATGGGTATTTTTCACTGCTGTTGCTGAATGAAGAACATTTGTCTCAAATGTGCTTCTGTTTTTCAGTTGTCTGTTGGACTGACCACTATATAAAAGAAATCTGAAAGAACTAGGAAGCTCCCAACACAAAGAACATTAAGAAATTCAGCTGAATATTTGGATATTCTATTAGAAGGCATATCTTAATGTCAGATTTACATAATCTGTCTGAAGATAAAAAGGTAAGTAAAAGTCATCTTTTATCTGATCCTTTTATTGACTTTCAAGTAGTGATGTAGAAACAGTAAAAAACTTCATGGCACTATGTAAATGCAGGCCAGCTGAATGCATAAAAACTTGTGAAAATCAGTTACTGCAAAAAACCCCAAAACATTCAGTCGCAGGCTTCCTGGTAATGTTTACCTAAACTTTTTCCTGATTTTGGCATATTTTGATTTTTTGATTGAGTTTGCTGAATGCTGAATGCCCTTCTGAATAGCACCTTATTTCCTGCTTGGACTTTAAGCTCTTTAAGAATTGATGTAAATAATTTTTCTTGAAGAAACTCAGTGAATAAGTCTGATGTGAACTATTTAGTAGTGACAACAGTGAGTTTCACTATCAGGATCACAGACCTCTGCAGCCTAGGAATAGAGTACGTTGTCACTGCACATGCATACAAAAAGTTTGAACCTGGGAAAGTGAGATATTCTGGTAGCAAAACTTCTCTGGTTAGCAGCATTCCGCACCACTCTTAAAGGTACATGTCGGCAGGATGTATGGCCATACATTTGTGTACATAAATCTTATCTGTTCCAAGAGAAAAGTAAATCTCCCTAACAAATTTCTCAGCAAGGACAAACTGAAGCTATGGGAAAGACAAATCTGTCTGCTGGATGCAATACAGTTTTTCCAGTGCAAACTTCATTTTATTTATATGTCTATAAAACCTGTCCTATAGGGAAATCCACCCAGCATTAGACTATTATTCTCTTGAAAAAAAACAGTCATAAACATACAAGAGTGTAAGCATCAGTTCTGAGATACTATCAGTACTAGTCTCAGAGCCAGGGGTTATTTTATATTGATCAAATAACACTAAATAAATGAGAACATCAGTGGGGTATTATTTTGGCTGGGCAGAACACTGAGAGACTAAAGCTTAATTATTTTGAGCTAAATTAGCACACCAAATACATATTTTTGTAAAACATTTCTTGTTTTGTCAAATCTTTCATCTTACAAAGAATAAACCCCACAAAAATCATATTCTTTCTGTGCTTATAGCAGTACAAAAAGCAGAGCAGGAACGGTAATCTTATCTTTCTTAGCCTTATCATACTCTTGCTAGTAAAACATCTGCTAAACCTGCAGCACAAAATGCGTCCATTGATAATGCTTTGTTCAGCTTCTTAAGTTCATAAGCTCATTGTTTATAAATTGTCTAAAGCAGCAGAAGCTGTTAACTGATGAACACCATTGAGCGCTTGGCAAAAGTACTACAGCTCTTCCTTATCATATATATACTCACAGTGAAATTACTTGGACTAGTCAATATTTAAAGGATGTTCTAGTATCACCATTGTCACCTAATTCGGAAACTACAAGAGGATGTTTTCCATTCATGATGGTGGTAATACATGTACAGTCTCTTGGACTGCTTTTCCATTCTTGTATGAAGTATGACATGGATCTCTGATCACCTGGGATGGCATCCATGCAAAGTGGATGTGGGCCGTACCCTTAGGATTTCTGTGAAGAGCAACTAGTGTGCAATAGCAACAGGGGCAGGAAGGGGGGCTTATGCACACTGTGGAATCAGGACATTGCTGGATGCTCATCTGGACTCACTTCAGTATGAAATAATTTGTGAAATGCTCCAAAATTTATAGCATGAAGATTGGACAACTTCTTTTTCTTTCAAGCAAGTGTCCCAGAAACATATACTTGCCTAACAACAAAAAGCATCTGATAAGTAGGTTACACCATATTACATACCAACCCATCTTATAAGTACTTGTGAAAACAGTACAGATAAGTGAGGTTGACTGGGAAGATCAGGAAAAAAAACATAAAAGTTAAGTAAAGTAACTTGTATCTGCTTATTGCTAAATTTTATGGATACTACAGATACACACATCAATAGAACTGTGTTCTTTAACTAAACAGTAACCTCACTCTTGGCTAAATTGTCAGGCATTGGACCATTACTGGACAGTAATATAGGTCCAAATTTAAATCAGTACCCTTGTTTATTTTCTGATACCTATGAGGTTAAAACAAACAACCAGATGAGAACAACCACAGTAACTCATTTGATCAAAGTCACAGACTGCTAGGAATTTAAATATAAATCTATAAACCTACTTTGAAGACTAAGTACAGACTAAGTGAAGTCTGTATACTAAGTACAACGGTTACCTTGCCTTGAATTAAACAGTATATACCAGCATGAGCTGGTAAACCAGACATAACTATGTTTAAAAAGAGAGCTAACTAGCTTCTAGCTCTAAAATAATACACACAGAATGAGAGAGGAAAATGCATGCATTCTGTTGTTTTTAATGGACCTGCAGCAAAAGTTGAAAATGCAAAAGTTGAGGTGTGATTACATATAAGAGATCAAGAGACTGGTTCAGTTAAAATGAGGAACACCACAGACCACAAATTACCCATTTTTGAAATTTTAAAAGTTTTGCTTTAGGTTTTTTTTTTTCCTTTGCCTGATTTTCCCAAGTGAATTACAATTTGAAGCAACAAAATTATAAACACAATTGAAAACTCAAGTTTTCTGCTTCACTTATGATTTTAAGAAGCTACCAGAAAACTTTTTCCCAGAAGATTTCTGGTCATTTTTCCATGAATTAAAAGTCTCGGATAAAATTTAAGATTAAAAAAAATCCCTTAGTATGTTATCAAGTGCCAAAAGCATTGTTGATAAACATATAAAAGTTGCCTACTTTTCAGAGGAGATGACTGAAGAATCATACTTATTGCTATGCAGTCCAAAGTCAATTAATAACCCCCCATAAAAATTGAACTGTGTACCATTTTTCTCCTCGAAAGGGCTGAGGTGGCAAGTACAACACAAATGCTGTTTGTGCTAGTTGAACTCTGGCATTCAGGACAGGAGTATCACGTCAAAGGAAACCTTTAAAAAAGAGAATGGGGGACCGAAGCTATACTTTGGTGCACTCATCTTAACCAGATTTAAACAATTCAGTTACATGCCTAAGAGTTAGTTGTTTAAATCTAAGTTCACTCACAAGTACTCTTTTTAGCCAATGGAAGGAAAGAGGAAGCTCCAAATGGCTGTTGAGTTCATCTGTGTTAAAATAGGATGAACTATCATTGGAAAGTATCAACCTTTGAATTTATTTTGGAAGGGCTTAGACAACTACCTTGCACACTGAATTTAACATAAAAACCTTTGTATCAACTGGTGAATGTACACAGTCCCCCCCATATGCTGTTACACATTTCAGGCATAAGTGAAGTCTGCAAAAATTATCAACATGTATTTTGTAGCACATATGCTTCAACTCTGCAAAGCACCACAACTATACCTGTGGGCCACTGAAGTTCCCCTTACACTGTTAAATAGGTTTTTTCTAGTCCTCTTTATGAAGAAGAATTTCACAGAAAAAGAGTAGGGAAAAAAAACCACCAAACTATCAAGAATTGCAGGAATTTGGAATTGCAGATCTGTTGGCTTGTAGCCATGATCCTACAATGAGAGGCTGGGCAGATCAAAAATAGAAACTGAAAGCATACAAACTGTGTTGACACTTTAAATTTGATCTGGTGCTGAGAATAGGCTGCTTTTGAAGGGGCTGTGTAATTTCCCATATAAAAGGATAGAGAATGAGCAAAATGAGAAGTGTGCAGTCTTTAATATGTTTTTCTTCCCCAGCCTTTGAGATGTTGCAGCCCTTGCAGACATTTGGAAATACCCAGCTTAAAATGAAAGTAGTAAACAACACTGATCTCTACCAACTTAGCAGTACCAAGAAAGAAATGAAAAAGCAGCTCAAAATGCTGAGGGAGACAAAAATAAGGCAGAAAGGTCATTGAAGACCAGACTACAGGTTATAAACCAATCTTTGAAGATTAAAATGCATCATAAAGAATGCAAATAGATTATCATTATCTACTCTAGATATTTGCTTCTTATTCAGAAGCTCCATTCCTTGCAGCATATTACTTAATCTTTTCTAGCAGTGTCTCTTCATGCTTTCATTGGCTTTAGTGAGAGCTACTGTATGCTATGCATGAAAAACCCGTAAATAATTGCTCATGGCTACCACTTCTATGGGATGCTGCCAGCAATATAGACATTTTCTTTTGCTTGTTTGTCTTAGGTCTCAGATTAATTTGCCACATTCTGGTCGAACAACCACATGTGACCCTCCAGCTACCAAAAAGGGGGAAAAAAGACCAAATTTAATTAATTATATTATGATCTGTTAAGGACATTAAAGTGCCTAGGATTCCTAGCTTGAACTTTTGATAAAAGGTGACAGAGGGCACTTTCTGTTTAGACTGTGAAGTGATGCTACTTTAGCAGTGACTTTGCAAACCCACTTCACTAAGAGCGTATGCTGGGAAAGAGAATATACTTGACTAGCTTTTCTTATTTGATTTCTATCATGTTTCTTTTAAACTTGAGTAAGCCTTGTACTGCAGCATACATTATTGCCACTTTCCCACTCACATCTTCCACAAGATCATATTTTTTGGCAATACCAGGCTCCTCCCATTTGATCCAAAGTCAGTTGCTGTTTACTGCGTGGGAAAGTATTCCTCAGCATGTCTGCAGCAGAAGTGCTGGCTGCTGTGAGATGCCAGGTAAATCACATGCCCCCCCCCATGCTTCACACTCTCCACCTACACAATGGCAATAATTCTCTGCACCTGCTTCAAGTGCTGCAGAGATTAAGTAGGTTTTATTGGGGGATGGCCTTTTGGTTCCCAGGACAAAATTAGTTCTGCATCTTACAGTGACATTTTGGTTGATTAAGGGGCTTTGTTGTAACTACTGTGAACAGCTATTAAGTATATGCTTTAATATGATTTTTATGTGAAGTGTACCAAATTTGCTGTTATTTCATCAGCAAGAAGCAAACTACAACTTCAGCCATTGCCATCCTCCACCTTCAAAGAACAATTTGGCTAGCAGTAGTCCATGAGAAGTAAGGGACAACATTCTCAAGTATGTTTAAAACAGCTGCCTTTTCAATGCTTCCCTAAGGGGATGGAGCATATGATTTTGTGACATACACATGCTCCACTGGCCCAACCAACAGCAGAGCAAAGTTATTTCTAAATTTAACTTTCATTTAAAATACTAATTCTATGTTTTTATATTACGTGTAAGAATAATTACATTTTTTACAGAACCTTAAGCCTGGTTTCATTTTTCATATTAAAAAATGGCTCCACCAAAGAACAGTGGTGACACAAAAAAGCGTAAGATCAGTAGATACAGGACGAAAAAAAAGCCAAAAGGAGAAAACCCAAGCAATAAGCAATAGATAAACAGTACCACAATAAGTGTATGATAAAGGCTTTCTTTCCTAAACAAGGGGAGACAAAGATAGGCCAAAATGAGAGAAATTTTGCAGGCTTCTCTTAAAAACAAATGTATTTGGCCTGTGTTTTTTAACTGTGTAAGTAAAATCCAGGTGGACTTTGCTGATTTGTGACATTAAAATAGAAGACAAACGGCTTGTATCCCAACTAAACCAAAATACTGTTTTTTGGCAAAACAGTCACAATGCAGTCTAAAAGAAATCCTGCTAATTCATTCTCAGAATGGTATGTCAGACTAGAATAGTTACTTTCTGGTATCATTATGATGAGACAGGAATCTAATGTCTCCATCATACTATAGAACACTGATAAGCTTTAATGACAAAGCTTTCACTGTATTTACTGTAAAATTGTCAGTTTGCTCTTTTCTGGAGATAGCAAGACAGTTTATGTATGATTCAAAGACAGACAACCTTTGCCCAATAATTTATTGCCTTTGGTTTTCATGAGTTTTTCTCTAAGGAACACAAAGTGTTGTACACTATCAAGGTTTTTTCTCTTCCCTGCAAAACAATCAAAACAATTTTCAATGTGGAAATAAACTGATAAAGTCAAAACATCCTTTTGAATTGCATTATCCAGTTCCAGATACAATACAGATGGATAAATGCCTCATAATTCACAACTGCATTATCAAATTTAAATTGCTTAAATTATGCCTCAGAAAGCTATACTAGCTTACATCTTGATCCTTCAAGCCACAGTATGACTTAAAAAAAAAAAGAGCTTCAAGGTAAGCATTGTGTCGAGTAGTTAATTATATTATACATAATTTCCCTTTCTTTGCATGACTGGCTCTATAAGGTTTGGCTAACACAGTTATTGCTATATTTCTCGAGTTAGTTCTTCATTGCCAAATGGACCTCCTACCACTCTGTTACTAAGATTTAGTACAGTTAATAAGATCACAAGCTCCTTAGGGCAGGACTCGCCTTATTATTTGTGTAAAACCTAAGCACAGTGATAACACTACAGTAAGAAAACAATATTATCTACATATCGTGGTCTGTTCCGATGAGCTAGTCAGAACTGCAGGCTTGTGCAGAGCTTCAGGATTTGAAAATAAAGGTTCAATATGTGTTAAAAAATGCAAGTGTATCTGTTTGACAGTGGATGAAATGAGGTTCAGTCATTCATCATGCTAGAAAAACAGGACAATGTTTAAATTTCTGGTCAGAGAACTGGCCTGAGGCTTGTGCGTGGAACAGAACAATGATGAAGAGTGTGCAGAATTGCCAACTAATTGCAAGTGACTTGCAAGTTTACTGATAACCAGGATCACCACCAAAATTACACATTACCACTGAGCAGTCTAATCTGCATAGATTCTGTCTGACAGTTATTTCAACACATCTACAAAATGTTATGTGGCCTTAAATAGTTTTAATTCTAAACAGTGAGATGATTTTTGTGATATAAAAAACTTACACACAGCCATAACATTACTAGGTGTTCTCAAGCACCTTTTCTTTTTCAGTCTCAAAATGTTTTAAAAATAATGGCAAGTTTTGAAATGTCATCATTATTCTTTTTAGTAGCTTTTAGCAGCAGAGCAACATCCAGTCAGAAACTAAGTCAGCACTGGTTTATACAAGGATGATAGCTATATATGGAATATGACTGAAAACAGCCCATCACCATAACAGAGAGGCACATACACATATATGTACAAGATTGAGATCCAAGGAAATCCTGGTATTCCTCTCTTCATCTTTCATCAACTTAAGAGAATCCACGGTATCACAAGGACAGTGCAACACATCAACAGTCAACATGAATGTTGGATTATGATTTTTCCATTGAGAAGCTATGCAGACGATGTATACCAAGTGCAGCAATACTCTTCCCTGCCTCTCCTCTATAGGAGGAAAGCTCTTCCTGGGCTCGAACTGTGCCAGACTCTGCAGAAAGGGACAGCAGTGGGGAAAAAAAAAAACCAAAAACCAAAAAAAAACCCAACCAAAAAGAAGTGGGCAAAACCAAGCCAAATTGGGGTTCCCTACGTCTGCATCACCCCATACAAAAGGTAATGGAGTGAAGCGGCCACACTGCATTCAACATGCAAAGGGCAGCTCCCTCCATGCAGATATTTCTTAAAGAGTTTAGCAGTAAGCTCAAACTATTTTTAAGTTGGAAGCATTAAAAACCATCTTTATAACCAGACTTACAGATTTGTTTACTTCAAAGCTTCTGAAGCCGAGTGCTCCAAAACCACATCATGAAATTGAGCTAGCCTCACCCCCACAACCATTGATATAAATACTAGAAGGCAACAGAGAACCCTTGGCCTCCCCAGCAGGAGTTTTGCTAAGGCTCACCACTTATATTCAACACAGTTCTCCTCCAGCAGAATGGAATTAGTCTTGCCCTCTTCTAAATCCATTGTCCTTGAATATTATTAACAGTTCCTTTGGCTACAAACAGCTTTTCCAAATATTTGCAATGACCAATAGCTAAAGGGACATAATGAGCATCCCTATAGATAAGCCATTTGATCTTTAAGTTGTCAGGTACAATGTTACCATGAAGTGAGGTAACACAGCTCAGGTATTTAGGTGACAGCTGAACAAACATGAGATTAACATGATGTGCCAGTGATTAAAGCAACAGGACAAATATGACACAGTTTTTCCTTTCTTTCAAAAATAAAAACATTAAAAGGACTTGTGTTAGTATCTGTGTGTACAATTTATAAGAGCAGGTAATGATTTGACTATAGGCTTTTTAATAGGGTGAGAAGAGATACAAATGTCAATGGGAGATGGAGTTTCTCTGCAACTGGAGGTCAAGCCTTTAATTTTCAGATTACTGGCATTTGTTTTTCAAAGATCAAAACATGCTTTAAAATCCAGAAGGTATTTTTCCAAGCACAGTCATCATCTTTAATTTTTTAACTCTCTTTTCCAGTTCTTCCCTCTCATCAATTCTATTTTCCTCTATTTTCCTGCTTCACAGAGGAGAGACTACTTTGAGACAACTTATGCAGCTGGACGGCATGGAGCCGCTCAAGCTCCTGCTGTGAGGGGATTCGAAGGAAGAGTCAATTTAATCTGTGCATGTAAAATAGGCCAGTGCTATTTAAAGTAACAAATTTAGGCCTTGAGTCTGCAAAAGGAATTATGCATATGCCTAACTTGACATACATGAATAGTCTCTTTGCTTGAGCTTATAGTAAGGCTAAGAACAGTTTTCAATGGCTTAGGGGTTTGGATTTCATTTTTAATTTGTCTTACACACCTATAAGACCTCCTGGTTTTGAAAACAGAACTTAGCCTTGGTTGTCATTTCAGTGCTGATTTTTTAGACTAACTGAATATATATTGTACAGTACCTTCTATTAATTTTTCTGATCTACCAATATAAAGGAATGAATTCTTAATACAGCACCTTTTCAGAAAGAGACTGCCTGCTGCCATAAATAATGCCTAAAATCAATGACACTTGTATGTTGCTTACAAGTGAGTTCTGCTTTTTTGTCAATTCTTTTCATCATTTTCAAGGTTTTGACATTAGGCTGGAAAAAACTTGAGGGTTGTCTGAAAGGCTGTATACTCAGCTTCATGATTAATACAATGATTAAACCAAACACACTGTGCAACTCCCAAAATTTAATATTCAAGAAGTAGGTGACTTAAATTAGGTAGTGGGGAAAGGGGAGGGAACAGAAATGCATATATATATATATATATATACACACACATATATATAAAAAATCTTAAGCTGCTGGAAACATTGTATTAGCAAAGACACAGGATGTCTCAGGTACTTCTGTGCCCAGTAAAGAAACGATGATACAGGATGTCTCAGGCACTTCTGTGCCTAGTAAAGAAACGATGCTTAACAATTATATGTACTTGAACGCAATTTTAGTTCCCTAGGGCTCTTTTACTGTGGATTACATGTTTACAGATGAAATACTTAAGACAATGCAAAAATTTAGGAACACTTGTAATAGCTTCTGCCAAAGGTCCATTTACTCTGTGTGTTGGCTGGGATGTGAAAAGATGCAAGATACCTGAAATACCATGAAATGCCTGTGTAGGGCCGAGAGAGAGTCCTGCACTAACCAACCTCTCACTGCCAAAAGCAACAGGCTGGTGAACCCCCAAACGCAAGGTATAAAACTCTTCCTTTTCCATTTTTGGTCATTATTTCAGTGCTTTCTTACCCTGATGTCCATTCCCATCAGGGCCCAAAGTGTATCACTTCTCCCACCCTTGCCTGTGAGGAGCAAGGAACAGGAGTAACCAAGCTGGCCTTCAAGACAATCCTCTATTTATTTTGCAATGTAAACAGTTGGGTAAACAATTGCAGCTTTTTCTCCTTTAGACATGTTCCATGTGCTTGATCATTCACAGTAAAATCTGTAGGAATTCTGGAATTCTAGAAATTCTGGAAATTAAACTTTTTGAATTCAATGACATTAAATTATTAAAAAACTTGATAAACCTAAATACCAACTTCCAGATTCCACATGCATTTTGGCACCCCTCATTCTAGAAGAAATTATTTTAAAAAAGCTTATAGCATGAAGAGATTATACCATTTTGTTACACACAAGATTAGCAATTATACCTCATTCTCACATAACAAGAAATAAATTCAGTTTAAAATGAATTATCAAACCAGCAATGCAGCCACAGTGAGTCAATTCTTCCTTTCACTGGAAATTCTTTTCAACTTCCAGCTGTTGTTTTGCTGCATTATAAAGGTTGAAGCATCTTCAGTGCTGCAGGAAACCATACTGTAAAAATGACAATGTGAAGGCTAAAACATACCAAGCATTTGCCATGTCAACATGTCCCCAATGAAAATCCCTTCCACTTCATGAGCTGGACAAGCTGTATGCTTCATTAAGTCACAGACAGCATGCTCATTAAAGATCAATGGCATCTTCCAAATGCATTTTGTTTTTCTTTAGTCCTAACATATGGTCGTAATAATGCATCTAACAGTAAGCTTGGGCACCAATTTTTAATGAAAAATAATGTTCAGACTAGCCCATATAATTTGCTTTTATGTCTCTGACCTTGTTCTGAAATGAATCCCCATAGTTCGAAAACATTCTCATTCCAGGTTCTCAGTTCTCTTGCCAAGAAAGGCAGATGTCATGTTTGTAACTTACAATGTCTCTATTTAAATCATACCCCTTCAGACAATGCTGGTGTATATTTTCCATTCATATGTGTACACCAATTCCCAAAGAAGAAAAAAAAGAGGTCCAAAGCATTACCTGTAAACTAACGCTTCGCGATAGCAATACAAACATCCTCACAGAGGCACGTCGTGCTTCTCTCTACCATGAGAAATGTTGTTTCAGAGACATACTACATCTGCCTATTTTACCATCTGTGTAGGAGCTCTGTGAGCCCAGAAATGATCACAGTGAAGAGTGATCAAAGGTCTGGCAACTATAGCAACATATTTCATTTTTGAATTGAAAAAAAACCCAAACAAGTCCCACAGCATTTGCTACTAAGGCACTGCACAAAGAACTACTGCCTTCATACACTGGGGTCTTCTTCCAAGTATACTGGCTTAAGGCACAAACTCTCAGCTTGCACTTTCACTTCTGTTTCTGTCACCCTTGCTACTTACATATACATGAAGCATCAATCTTTTCTCCACTCGTTTTCTGGCATCCACCTGATGGTGAATGCTAACATGTACAGTTAAAAAGTGATACAGCTGCAAGACATGAAGTATATTATGCTAAGGTGTACCTCCAGTCTGTGAACAATATTATTTTTCATGCGTGAGTCAAAACTGTCACTTGTCTCTAAGTTTATTCAGGTCTGTATGAAAGTTCTAGGCTTATAATCATACTTCTTTTAAGGCAGAATCAATACATTTTTGGTTCGACCACTGTACTGAGCTACTTACTCAGTTATCCAGCTTTTAATCAGTCTTTTAGGTACTATTTAATCTTCTACTGAGTAATCGTTAGAATTTAAATGCTTACCTCCGCTTGGGGAGATGCTGGCTTCTAGAACTAAAAAATAATGAGGACATACTTTTTATTCCACATTTGCTTAGTGGAACATTACTCTTTCCTGAAAGACTCGCTGAGTCCATAAACATTTGCTCTTATGAGTCTTAACTATAACTTTGGCTTTAACCGAAGTTCTCCAGACCACACTTTCACCACACCATGCTTACATTGCTCCAGGTTTGCTCAATAAATTGGCTTACTAGTTTTTTTAATATCCCAATCTCCAACCCTGATTTACAAATGTAAGATACTTGTTCCTCCAATACAAGGACTGGGACCCAGTGCTTTGGATAGTCCTGCAGTAAAGAGAGCACTTCATTCACTGATTTCCTGTGTTCTGATACTAACCATAATTCTGTATTTAATCATAGTCCACTGTCCACACTTCTGCACCAAAATAAAGTTATGTAATCTGCTTTTATATCCATCTTCGTCCTACATGACTACTACATGACTATTTTAAGCCCTTTCTTCTCATAACTCTAATGCAAGCTTAACAAAACGGCAATGAACCAAAATGACAACAAAATTAAAATTCTGTCATTTGTGTTATTCCCCAAGACCCTGCAAAAACCTGCAATAAACTGAGTTTTTCAATTCTTTCTTCCTAAAACATAACCTGACCTCTAGTTTTATCATCCAACAGAACCAGCAGCAGGTAATCCTGTAGGTATTCCTTTATTATGTAGTTGTCAACATCTTTAAGTTCTTACTTTCCAAACCCCTTCCTTTAAGTGGAAATTTGAGCCAGAGCAATGCATCATACTTTTCTTGCATAGTGAGAGTAGAAGTCAGCTATTGCTCCTCCTCATACTAGCTGTCATCAAAAATCTGGGGCACTGGCACAGGACAAAAAGAAATACAGTGCTTCTACCTGTAATTGCTGGAACCTTGCTCCTAACTGCAGCCCCAACCATAACTTTTATCATAGGTGAAGGGGTCTTAACTTTACAAAAGCAGAGAGTTTACTTCTGAAAGCCTGAAGAAAATTAACAACCAGAAGTCTTCAGTAGCTGTTTTCTCAAACCATCTCTAACCTTTGTTTTAATTATAGTTTAATGATGCATGTGAACATGTGAAGTAAAGCATCATTCAGATGCTGACCACCACCTTAATTCTAGCAGGTTTCCAAGACTCTTCAATAGACCTGCTCAGTAGCTGAATTCCCAAATTCAGATTCTAATCCAAGATTTAAGCATACTTTAATGACTCACAACTTCACCAATACAAGCATTAAAACCAGCAGTCCTTTGCAAAAGGGTATAATTCTGACCAGTTGATTTAAATTTATAAACAAGTGCAATGTGCAAAAAGCTGAGAGAGGTGACTCCATCATTCTTCCAAAGAAATTTCTAAGAGTACTTTCATAACAAGATGTCACAGGAAAAGCATTCAAAGTGTAAAGCCAGGATTGAACATGCTCCAAATTTCCACATAATTTTGATTAGTTAAATGACTTTTCTTTTGCTCTTGATTTTTTTTTTCCTCACAAGGTACATGTCTGTATTTAAATTTTTTATTACATTATTAATATTCAAAACTGGAAATAAAGTTTGTATCAAAGTCAAATGAATTAGCTTTAATTCAAGGAAGAAAAATATTAAATTAAATTCCAGTACTTCACTTTTACATTTTGATTTCAAGCTTGTATGTCACAATAGTACAAACGAGAAAGGACATACTTAGTGACTTCATGCTTTTATAATGCAATATTTGAGTAGCAAAATCCTTCAGCAGTATTTTTAACTCCAAACTCAGACTGTTTGGACTGTCTGGAGTTCATATACAGGAAATGGTTTAGCGATTTTGCTCAATTTTCTGTTTTGTTCAAAAAGTATTTGTTTCTTCTGTCAGTGTCTTAGAAAGCTGCCACTTTCTGTGTACAGATGTCTTTTTAGCAGTGTCATCACTAGTTTGCGAAGTACGTTAGAACTGGGGGGCTGGAAGGCATTATGCATGTTTAAGTTGTTATTACCACATTCTGTAAAATTTATTCTTGACAAGGTTTCTTTTGTGGTTTTAGTATCTTATTCTGATTTTCTTCAGCTGTCTAGAGGGTTCTCTAAGTGGCTATAGCAACTGGGTATTGTGACATTCCTTTACATTTTCCTACAGTTAATGCTTAGCTTCACTCATTTTGTTGCTCTTAGAATTTTGTTAGCCTTATTTAAAGATGCATTTGTTTTAGACCTCAGAGTGGTCTACCTGCTGAGTTATTATTACCTGTAAGAGGAAAATGTATTTTGAAAGAAATGAAAAACATGCCGTAGCAGAGAAGCTTTTATATCAGCAATGAAACAACTTACGAGAATTACAGTGACAGATTTGCAACTAACCTAAAACGTCACTTTAAAATGACATGAGAGCATCAATGTGGCACAATTACTTAACTTGCTGTAAATGAATGCAATTCCTCCAGGAATGAGCAATACTGTAGCAACCTAAAGTCCACATGTTTCATTATTTTAGTACAGTGGAAAAGACACATTTTCCCCTCACCTTTTCATATTCATTTAACAAAACACATACTTTGAAAAATGTACATGTGTTTATTAACTGCTGGGTAAGATCTTAGTGAAGCCAGCCATGAAGCCAATTCTTCAGTTTAACAAGATGAAGCACAACTGATGAAAAAGCCAAGACGACCACTACTGAAACATCTCATTCTCAGAGACAGAAGTTTTTCAGGAGTGTCTTCAATTAGTTTGCAAAGAACCAGAAGTACTAGCACATACAACTCAACTCCCTTGATGGCAGCTGGGTGTCAACAAGATTACCAATACACACAAGATAGCCAACAATGGCT
Source organism: Coracopsis vasa (assembly GCA_026283785.1). Lineage (NCBI taxonomy): Eukaryota > Metazoa > Chordata > Aves > Psittaciformes > Psittacidae > Coracopsis > Coracopsis vasa. The sequence goes on from JANHGB010217626.1 coordinate 92,570, forward strand.
GTACACTGTGGGTACTGACATACTCAAATCCCATGCAATTTTCAGTCGTAATTACATTGATTTCACAGAAACTGTTTAAGTGCTTCAAGTTAAGTATGCATTTAATCGCTGTTGTTATACAAGAGTTATAGTTTGTGAACTGCTCTGTACCCTCCTAGGATTAAAGATACAGCCTAATTGCAAAATACACTAATGCCAGTGGCAAAAAGTATTTTTGATTATCCACATATTGCATAAATAGCATGTGTATAATTTCACTGCAATCAATGGAAATCATAGATTTCCATATCACATGCTAAACGCTGAGGTTGATTACCTTTATATTTAATTTATCCTAATCAGTGTGAGCCAAGTGGGGCTTTAATACCACATGGAGATTTACAGCAATTTTCTTTTTCTTTTTTTTTCCTTTAAGGGAAAAAAAACAAATGTACATAGGACCAGAAATGGGTGTTCATACACAGCATGCATAACAGGCACTTAGAGAAAGATAATCAGTTTTAAAAATATTTGAATGTTGCTATTTGAAAATATTTGAATAGAAAGCTTTGTCTTACCTCTTAGAGAACAATGACAAAAGAATTTAGTAACCCCTTCAAACCATTTCTAAAGGTCTTCTTTAGGAATAGTTTCTTATCTTTATCAGAACTCAACAGAAATACTGGAGAAAATGACAGGTTAAAATCAAATCAGTACAAGTTAGCATATGGTAAGTATGTATGTTACCTCAATATAGATTGATCTAATTTATATAGACAGTCCTAAGGCTGCATGTGTTTTGCATTGCATGGGCACAGTAGAAAAAAGAAAACAGAATGAAATAAAATCAACCTTCTACCATACTAGCACAAGACATCTGATCTTTCAAGTCACGCAGCTGAAAGAAAGGAAATCTCATTTCGCATAAGAATGCCAAATCTCTGATTCTCAAAATATCGTCAGACAGACAACTCTAACACAACCCAGGTGACCCCTGGAATTAACTGACTAGAATACAGAATAAATCAACACTGGCCTTTCATATTTTATGATCTGTTTGTTTGGAAGATTATTTATTTTTCTGTTTTCTTGGGGGGGGGGGGTTGAGGATTTTCTTTGGATTTTTTTGTTTGTTTTGTTT
>JANHGB010218061.1:0-10875 GCA_026283785.1 Coracopsis vasa
TGATCGAGAGCTTTTTCAGCTTCATAGGTTCCGATTATATAATAATCAGTGTTAAAAGTTTCGCCGTGTAAGTCAGAATAATATCCGTTGTAACTTTCTAGCGTGTTTTTGATGTCCTCTAGGGCTTCATTTCTAGTGAAATATTTTTTAGTGTTTTCCATTTTATTTTCTCCTTTTTGGTCAAGTTTGTGTTTATAGATACATATTTACGTTACCTTTTTGGTAGTAGCGTGACATTTTTTTTCGTGAATTTTCTTTCATTGTTTCAAGGTTCACGGTTACCTTGTAAGTGATACGTTCATTCAAATAATTTGAATAATACACCATGTTTTTACCGACTAATTTGTATTCTAATACGCCGTATTTTTCGGCATATAGAGTGGCTTTATTTTTCATGGTTTATCCTCCCTTTTTTTAATTTTAATAAATCCTCAATTTCGATAATGTCCTCAATTACAACGCCAGAAATCATGTCTAAATGGTCGGCATAATCGTATGCGCCAATTTCGTACATATTTTCGATTTTTGCCTCTAATTCTCTCAAAGACTTGATTTTATCTTTGAGACGTTTTTCTAATTCTGAGACAGTTAAACCGTCCATTTCTAAAATTGTCATAATATACCCCCCTTTTTTTATTATGATTAAAGCCGTATGACAGAATCGAACTGTCTAACCATTTACGGCGGTTGGTGCTTACAAGGCTACAATTGTATAACCGTTCATATCCAAACGGATATCCAACCCGTTTTCTTCGTCACGGGTAGATAGATACCCGACAATAGTGCCTTTTTTATTCAAGACTTTTGATACTGAATATTTATTTTTACGTTCTGACATTTTTCGTCCTCTTTCTGTTTTTCAACTTTTTTGTTTTGTTTGATATGCTTTAATTTTAACATATCGTTTTTTGTTTGTCAAGTGTTTTTATAAACTTTTTTTTTAAAAGTTTATTTACACTTGACTTTATTGTATAACTACCATTGTAGTCTTGATAGACTCTGGAGCTTTACCACTGTAATCTTGATAAGTTACCGTTCTGACAAAACTAATTCTTTTGCCAGTTTCAAGGTCAAAAGTTTTTTCGTCCTTGATAGTTTCAAAAGTATCAATATCTAATACTTTTGTTTTATAAAATATGAATGTTTCTGTTTTAATTGTCATGGTAGTACCTCTTTCTTTTTTTCAATTTTTTTGTTTTGTGAAAGGCGTGTATGAGAATCGAACTCATATTAAAGCCTTGTTTCACGCCTTAAGACTGTATTAGTCTTATACTTTTAAGCCTTTACATATCACGGTTGATATATTCTGACTTAATTAGTTATTTATTTATTTTATTCAGTTTTCAAAGGTCAAATTGCTAGTGATTAAGCCTATAATGTTTAACTACTTTTATTTTAGCAGTTAAGTTTGAGTTTGTCAAGTGTTTTTTAAAACTTTTTTTTAAAAGTTTTTTTACACGTGACTTGTTTGCTATGTTTAACTGTTTTAAGTTTAACATAGCGTTTTTAGTTTGTCAAGTACTTTTATAAATATTTTTTTGAAATATTTATTTAAGTACTCAACTTTGTTTATAAGATAAGTTTATCAAAACTTTTTAAAGTTGTCAAGTACTTTTAAAAAGTTTTTTAAAAGTTTTTTTGACTGCTTTTTTTATTTTGTTTTCTTATCTTAAAACTATGATACCAAACTATTTTTAGTTTGTCAAGTACTTTTTAAAACTTTTTTTAAAAAGTTTTTTAAGTGCTTTCAAACTATTGTTTGTTTGATATGCTTTAAGTTTACCAAACCTTTTTGAGTTTGTCAAGTACTTTTTAAAATATTTTTTAAATATTTTTTTAGGTACTTTTCAAACCGTTGTCTCATTGGTATATGACTATAATATCAAACGGTATGGAAGTTGTCAAGTACTTTTATAAAGTTTTTTAAAATATTTTTTTAGTTGATATTTTTTTGTTTGCATTATTTTTTTGGTATATAATAGTAGAAAGATTGCGATTATAGAATTTGAAAAGGTTTAGATGGTAGGTGCTTATTAGGTTTGTAGCGTGTTTGTATTATGTATTGAGTGAGTGAGTGATAGATAGTTAGATGTTAGATGTTAGTTAGTGTTATGCTTATGCTTATAGATAGATAGTATAGATGTTAGATAGATAGTATAGTGTTATGGTTATATAGATGTTAGATAGATGTTAGATAGATAGATGTTGTGCTTATGCTTATGGTTATGATTATGATTATGCTTACATGGTTATGGATATGTTTGTAGTTTTGAGACATCCAGCGTTTATGATAATTAGATTAAATTATATATAATATTCTGGATCTATTTTGAATTGTTTGAAAATTTTGAAAGTTTGGAATTGATAGAATTGTTTGAATTTATAGAATATTATGAATTGTTTTAATATTTGAAATATTGTTAAGATTTAGAAAGTTTTGAATAGTTTGAATTTACTGAATAGTTTTAAAATTTAGAATTGATAGAATATTTAGAAAGTTGTGAATTGTTTGAATAGTTTGAAAGTTTGGAATAATGAAAATGTTTTGAAAATTTAATGATTTTCATAAAATAATGATTTGGTTAAATTTTTGTAAAAATCTGATTTTCATATATAGAAAGAAAAATATTTTAATCTTTTTCTAATTATTTCTGGATCGTAATTTTTGAAAATTTGGGCAAAAAAAAAGACTTATTTCAAGTCATTTTATTTTTTTTATTCTATTTCATTTTTTTAAATTTTTTTACAAGGGGGTGCCCTTTTAAACTGACTATATAGAATTATCCTTTTCGATATGCTAAAGGGGGACTATTTCAACATATTCTACCCTTATTTTTTTAAAAAAATCCACAAGTTGGTACACCAACTCACCATAATTTTCACCTACATTTCATTACCCTTCCCCCACTTTTACCTCAAATCGACCGACAACTATCCCCCACCTAGATCCATCATCATTAAATCAAGATTAAATATTTCTCACTCAATCATAATCAAATCATCATCACATCCTAATCTTCAAATTTCCCAATTCTATCTAAATTTCACTCATCAACTTGTCAGCAACTAAAATAAATATCTCTTAAAATAACATCACACAATTTCAACCTGAATATTTATCCATAAAATTAAAATATCCATCAAAATCATACTTACCCCAGCAATCAATTAGCCAAAACCTCAATTTACCCAAAATCAATCAATTTTTGCAAGTTTCTCAATCAATAACTAACTCAACTTACATTTTCACTCAATTTACCCAGATCAAATTTATTTTACACTTTCATCCAATCAAACCCTATAATTATACCCCCACATTCCAAAAAACAATCGTTCTAAGCTCTGTGAATATAATTCTGCATAATTTATCATTAACACTTAAACGCTCTTAAAATCAGCCTTAAATCGCATTCTATGACACATTTAATTATTTTACCATTTTTTTAGATAAAACAAGCATTTTTGTCAACAAAATCAACAATTTTTTACAATTTTAGCATTTTTTTAGCGTTTTTCATGCAAAAACAGTCCGATAATTTACCTATTTTTCAGCCATTTACCAAATCTATCATCGTAACTTTCGCTTTTTCAAGTCCGTAAAAAGAGATTTTTCATAATAAGATTGCGTATATTCCCTTTTAGATTCTACATTTTAGTATTAAAAAAAGAGAAGTGCATCACACACCTCTCTATCCTAACATAATATATTAATTTTAAAATACTTTAGTATCAGTCTTTTCCACGGTTTGACGAATAAGTAAACTCGCTACTATCTGCGCCAGAAACAACATCTTCACGAGATTTTTTCAAATCATCTTTAGCAATATCAATTAAAAATGGTGATGGATGAATCATCTTTTGTTTGCCAGATTCGAAAACATTTGTACTAACATACAGTTCATCTTTCGCTCGGCTAAGAGCAACATAAAGTAGTCTGCGTTCTTCTTCATAGCTTGTATTCATCTTGTGAGGATAAACTTCCTCATCACAATTTGGAACAAATACAGTATTAAATTCCAAACCTTTACTCGCATGAACCGTCATAATATTAACAGCATTTTTTGATTTCTTATTATTATTTTTGATTACAGATACGTGATCCAAAAACATTTTGATGTCAGTAAACTTTTTAGACATTTCGAACAATCTCTCAACCGCTTCTTTACGAATTTCGAAATCAGAATAGCTAGTTGCCTTCTTTGTGATATGCTCTTCGAAGTTAGTTAGCTTGTAAACAAGTTTTAAAAATTTAGAAGCATTCATATCTGTCTTATGTCTCAAATCCTGCATAAGATTTCTCAAATCAACAAGTCTACTTTGAGCGCTACCAGCGTTAAATGATCCAATAGAATTTTCCAAGCTCATACCATTGTTAAAAGAATACTCATCCAAATTAGCAATTACAGCTTTAGAAATAAAACGGTTTGGAGAATTAAAAACTCTGCGTAAAGACATATCATCATTTTCATCTAAAGCATGTTCCGCATAAGCTAGTAAGTCTGCAATATCTTTTCGATCAAAATAAGATTTGCTACTAGAAATATCAACTGGGATATCATGGTCTGCAAATACACTCTCAAAATCTCCAAGTTCCGCATTGGTTCGACACAAGACACAAAAATCTCTAAATTCAAGATCGTCTTTTTTCATTTTATTTTGAATCGTGTCTATAATGTCGTCAGAAGCCACGGTAGCGTCTCTATGCGTCTTAATAGACACTCCCCTGCCATTTATACCCCTAGCGTCAAAAGCCTCTGAGAACGCCTTATATGAGCTCACAGGAGATGCGTCAATTAGGTCATTACAAATTTCAACGACAGCATGTGTCGAACGGAAGTTATCAGCAAGCTCAATCACCTTTACATCTGGGAAGTTATTAGTGAATTCAAGAATGTTATCAATGTTAGCATTAATGAAACCGTAGATGCCTTGCCGAAAATCTCCAACGACAAACAAATTATTATTGGTGATCAATTTTAAAATTTCAATATTGACTGAGTTGGTATCTTGAAACTCATCAGCCATAACATATTGATATTTATTTTTTAAACCATTTGCAAGCTCTGGATTGTTTTTGAGCTTATAGTAAAAATCAACGAGCATATCATCAAAGTCTAAGACACGAGCATTACGAACAGCATTACAATAATTAACGTATGCTTGTTGTAAGTAATCCTTATCAATCTCTTTAATATAGCGGACATTATCGTCAACAATGACATCATCTTCTGGTAGAACCATATTAGCTTTCTGATAAGAGATAAAGCCTAGCATATCACCAACACGGACATTTAAGTCGAGACCATTTGGGTTTCTGCTAGATTTTTCACCAATGATATCGTATACAGTCTGCATCTTCCACCACTGTTGAATAATCTTTTTATCTCCATACTCAGATGGAAAATTCTGTTTAAGAAAACGATAGGCAAACGAGTGGAATGTTGATAGATAAACTTTCTCGGCTCTAGTTTTACCGACAATCTTAATCAATTTCTTTTTCATATTGTCAGCTGCTTCATTGGTGAATGTCAACCCTAAAATACTTTCTGGATCTACACCTTTCTTTCCAATAAGCGTTGCTATACGAGCTGTGAACACACTACTCTTTCCACTTCCAGCTGACGAGTTGATCAAGACGTTTCCACTATCGTTTTCAACACCTTCCAATTGTGATTTAGTTAATTTCATTCTTTCCTCCTATTGTCAATAGTTATTATAACACTAGAAAAAGTGTTTGTTGACATATTGATATTTATATTATACCATGTTCAAACAAGTTGTCAATGATTATATTCAAAAGTTTGATATCTTCTTTATGTCATATAGACATTCTCAACAAGTCATATTATAATGTGTCTAAAGAAAGATATCAATAAAAATGATCAATAAGTAACAGAACTCGTTTTGGTACATTCACTTAGTGTTATCTATAATTCATCAGTATTATCTATTAATTCAAAAGAAGTTTCGCTACGCTACACCCTACCGCACTCGTTACACTCGATTGGTGTTACACGAACTCCTATCGGAGTATCGGTAACGTATATTAGGAATTATATATTGTCATCTAAAAAATAGTAACATATGATGTATAGGTTATATATATTATATACATATTAGTTGTTACTATTTTTGAATCAATAGTTATAAACTATTGATTTTATTGATATTATAGATATTATAGATATTATTTTAAAAAATAGTAACAACTCTTATATAGGTTATATATATTATATATACATCATATGTTACTATTTTTTTCAAAAATAGACATATATCCTTTATTTTATTGATATTATAAAAAAATAGTAACAATTGATATATAGGTTATATATATTATATATACATCATATGTTACTATTTTTTAAAAATAGTAACAACTCTTATATAGGTTATATATATTATATACATATTAGTTGTTACTATTTTTTTAACTTATATATTAAATGTTACTATTTTCTATTGACATATCAGCATAATTAGTATAATATTTATATTATCCGATATACGTTACCAATCTTGCGATAGCAAGTTGAGTAACACCAATCAGCTTGCTGTGCGGTAGGCATTTCCGAGTGAGCGTAGCGATACTCTCTATTCATAACAAATAAATACAGTGGGGAAAAAATGGAAGGAACAATTTACAATATAGACGATTTTATTGATGATAGTAGATTATTTACAAAAACTCAAAATGAAATGTATAAGCAAGATAATTTCAAAGGGTTTAAAGGGAATGTGAAGAAGTCTATAGAAAAGAAATTCCTAGCATACTATGAATCATTTGAGTGGGTTAGGAAGAAGAAGAATATGCCATACCAAATAAAGGTTGGGACTCCAAACAAAGAAGTAGTCATCACTGATGGACGTGTGAGTGAGAATCATAGATTACTATTACCATTATTTAAAAATACAGCATATGTACTATCTGTATTTAAGAGTAATGATGATAAATACGATGTAGATTATTCTCCTGTTCGGTGGATGAATGAATTGCGATCGACAAATAATAATAAATTGTTTAACATGGAGTTCTATAATATTCGTGAAAAAGTAGATGAGGAAAATAAAGATGACATAGGTCAATACTATTTCAGACAACGAAAGCTGATATTGAGAAATGAGTTTAAGTTTTTGGAAAGTCATTTCAAATTCTATAAGCAAATAAAAAAATATAATGCTAGAGAGTCTTCTGTAATGACTCACGATGAAGAGTTGAAGTATTTAAAATTTGAATCTGAACTTGCAAACAAATATGACAAACCAACAATGTTTAGAAAGAGAACAGAAAGTCAAAGTGAATATGTCAAGGAAATGAAACAGTTTCTAAAAGATAATTATGGATGCGAAACAATCTATTATGTTTATTCTGTTGATTTAGAGAGCAGTGACTACGCAGATCCAGTTGATTGTGACTTTGATGGATATAAACAATCTCTAAAAAACAAAATGGACAAATCTATTATAGATAGACAGATTAAGGAATATAAGAAGAATAAGATTTATCACTTCTTGGCAGACCTAGGATATGCTATTCCAGATGATTTGTTATTCCCAAAGTATAAATACGTTAAATCAATGATTAAACTTAAAGCCTTTGATAAATTTAAAGAATTCGATAAAACTTACGGGTTCGGTGAAACACAGAGTGAAATTGAGGATTATTATAAGGCTCAACTCGAATCTGTTCAGAAAGGTTTAAGTCAAGAAGAATGGGTGCTTGAAGAGTATAGAAAACTACATAAACAGCCAATTGAAAATCTTTTTAAAAATATTTAGCAATAACTGTTGACAACAGATATAAAAATTGATATAATTAATTTTGTAGTCAGGTAACGAGAGTATCTACTGCAAATAAAACTTGTGGGTGGTTGGATATCACATCTAGGCTCATATCCTAGATAAAGCTAGTTCGATTCTGGCACGAGTAATAACCTAGTTGTAGGTTTAAAATTGAAAACTGAATAAATTATAAACATAGTGTAGATCGACTGAACATCGTGCTATGACAATGTGTGTAAGACTTGAATCGTATCAAGGTGAGATATTGCCTGCGATACGTTGGCGGATATTAAGGTGACTTAATAATGGTCGGGAGTAAAAGCTCTTCAAGCAAAGCATTTGTATGGAAACTATGGCAAAGGTAAATCACAGGACTTGTGGTCGGGATAATAGACGCTCCTTGCGGAGAAGAATCTTAGTTAGGGTTGACTTGAGAAATCTATCAAACCTAAGAAAACTCAGAATAACCGATTTGACGAGAAGCCTAGAAATAGGTGTATGACACAAGAAACTGGTACAAGTAGCATAACTGTCAGAACTTTATGGAATTAATAACAATAGGTGTTATTTACTAGAAAAATCTGAATGTTCATGTGAAAGTTGTTAGCCGTCAAGCTAGACCGTACACATAAAGCAATAGGAAGTTATCAAGTAGCTCTTGATGGCTCAGACCTATTGAGTATGTAGATTAATGCCTTGAAATAGTTGAAGTAGGGAGAAAAACCTATAATTTATTTAGTTTTCAGTTTTAAACCATAATAAGCGGATTGTTTATATATGTTTGGTTAAGGCAGTGATTCCATCGGTTTGAACCCGTAAAAATATAGTTTAATAGCTAGGGCTAAGTCTGTCAATGATACAGACCACATCACGCCACTCAAAGAAGCGTACCTTGATGTGGTCGTCTTACATAGATTGGAAAAAGGTGTACATGTCGGCTTGCGACTACTCGGGAGGCGGTGAGTAACACCAGTTGTGGTAATTAGCTACTACCACAACGTACATATAAAGTTTCATTGGGTGGGTTGGTCTATTGGGAAAGTGCTTAGCAGACAGCGAGTACAGCGGGTAAGATAGATGCAGAGACAGGGTCGCAACCTGAGGGATACCTTCCGCTGCAATTATTATTATGTGCGAGCTTAACCACACTAAAAGAAAGCTAGTATCTATTTGTGATTTTTGGACAGCTGGGAAAGACTAGCGCATGGAAAGACTTGTCTATTGGTAAGACTAATTGACCTGCTAAGTCAATGGCGAATTTCGTTTAAGAGTTCGATTCTCTTTCTTTCCTTTTGTGCATCTCGGTTGAAGCGTAGTGATATACGTCCGAGACACTTTCTTTAGTTGAAAAACTTAAAGTAGCAGATGTAAGATAGGGTATATCCTGTTGAAACATTGCTTGATTATCGCGAGTTAAATCAAGTCTAGTAAACGCTAGAGCAAAAATGGAAGTGTGCCACAGCAATATAATTATAGAGCATAGGTCTTTTCGTTGGATAGAATTGGACGACTAAGAAATTAGTTTGTCTGGCTGAGTTAGTGGTAGGAGTTTGTAGTCTTCTTCAAAACCTCAGTAGTTGCAAAATAATCCGATTTGCCGTGAACAGTAGAAATACTGGTATAAGAAAAGCGCCTAGTATGAGTAGCACAAGGCAAAACTAGATGAAAATAATAATTATATATTATAAAATCTAAATCGTGTGAAAGTTGATGAGTTTCGGTCTCAGTCCTAACATTAAAAGCAATAGGAGCTTAGAGAGTTGCTACTCTAAGTAGAGCCTGTTGGGTTAGTAGCTTAATAATAAGAGTATTGTTGTGGTTGGAGAAAAACCGCATGATTAATGAGAATTAGTTCAGTTGGTAGAATGTTGCGCTGTTAACGCAAATGTCACAGGTTCGAGCCCTGTATTCTCAGTCAGAACCTATTAAAACACGTTGGCTTATCGGATGCCGTCAACGTGGCTGTATAACAGTTTAAAGGCATAGAATAATAGCGAAGTACAAGCCACACAGCATTTATAGGTTAGGCTGTGAACATAAGAGGCTAGACCTCAGACTGCTAGTAGAGACTAGCGATTACAGGAGATTACCCAAGTGGCTTAAGGGGGCGGGGTCGACTTTTAAAAACCGTTATCACTGGTTCGAATCCAGTATTTCCTATATTTGGTTAATGATAAAGAGTCCATCGGTTAAAATCCGTAAAAAACGTTACGCAGTGAGTGTGAGTTGTTATCAATAGTATATTTCATGTTTAGATATATGACACACAATTTTATAAAGTGTGATGCCCGAAATCCAAACATGAAGTAATGGGAATTAGCTCAGTTGATAGAGCATTGGTCTCCAAAACCAAGTGTCACAGGTTCAAATCCTGTATTGTCAGTAGCAAAATAAAATGGCCTCAGGACTAATACGGGGTTGAGATAGACAATGAGCATAAAGCTATCTTGTAAAAAGGCGAGCGCAACGTCTTAGTGAATAAAACAGCGGCAGCTTGCATTGTGGTAGCCCACAGCGACAGGTAGGTACTTATATGGTGTTACTATTTAGTGGATTTAATTCACTTGATGTGCATTATATAATTCAGGTTCGAATCCTGAGGTGTTGGTGAGCAATTGCCTTATTCTCCACCCTTGAGGTGAAAAAGATGAGCGGATATTGTTTATTGTTGACAGCCGAGAATAGAACGGTTGACGAATTATGGTTTAAGTCATTAAATATGAACCTAGTCACGAGTAAAGACTTTAAAAATCTGACATTTGGAAAGACAATATAAGGTCAAAGCGGGATCACCCTAAGCAACCGCTAGATTCTAGTCAGATCGCAATTCCGAAAGGTAAAAACTATTATGGAATAGAAACAACTGAGAGTATTTTTTTAATCCACATGTGGGGTGATGGATTAAAAAATGGTTCAAAGCCAATACTTCTCATAGCTAGTTTGGATGCAGATGCGTCTTGTAATTTATAACTCTTTGCGCTAGGGTTATATTCTAGCTTAAACCTCTCTTAGCTCAATAGGATAGAGCATTCGCCTTCTAAGCGAACGGTTACTGGTTCGAATCCAGTAGGTAGGATAGCTGTTTACACAGCT
>JANHGB010218468.1:0-48021 GCA_026283785.1 Coracopsis vasa
AGTGTGAGGTGTCCCTGCCCATGGCAGGGGGGTTGGAACTGGATGATCTTAAGGTCCTTTCCAACCCAAACCATTCTCCATTCTGTGATTCTATGATTTTCCACTATTGCTCAGGCATCCTAATGCTTATGAAGTCTACAGCCTTTTGACTGCCCTTCAGTTTGCCTGATTATTCCCAGCATAGTTATATACAAGCTGACTCCAACCATGCTGCAGCATTGGGGTGCAGCAGGTTTGTTCCCATTTCTCTGTGTGATAGGTAGTAACTGCTGAAGCTAAAGCTGTGGCCTTTTCACCCTGTCCAGGCAGCCTTCTGGCACTGAGCACAAAGGCTGTCATCAGATGCTGTCCTGCTGCATACCACGCACATGTAATCTGTAATGGTCATCCACCAATTGTTGGCATCAGTTGAAATCAGTTCCTTCTCATTTCTCATAGCTGTACGCTGGGTTTAGCTTATTGTAGCCTTTAATCTCAAAGATGATCATTTTCAGAAAGTGTTTCATAAGCAAGAAACACTCCTGAATTTTTGGAATTAAGTTTAAGTGATTTCATGTAATTCTCACCTTTCAACTATTGCCTTAAACATTGAAAAACTCATCATTTTGAGTTGTTCCTTGTTGTGTTTCAGTTCAGAAAACACTGAAAGTAACCTTTTCCTAACGTTTCAAGATATCAGGATTGTTGTCTGCCTGAGTAAGGGAAGTGTTTAATTTTAAGGAGGGAGAAGTTATCAGCTGACTAATACAAGGGAAAGGAATTATATGTAGAGACAAGGTCCCTGGGCTGGGACTTAGGGAGTGTCTTCCCATCTCCACTGTGTGAATCTCTGCCTGTTTTCTCTTTTCTCTTTTTAGCTTTCTGTATCATCTCATCTACTTAGGCTGTAAGTTCTTTAGGACAGCGGCTTTACCATGCACTAGTGAGGTATGTGAAACTATGTGGCTCTGGATTTTAATTGCTACACCTGGATACTATTGCAAAAAAATATACAGTAATAATGACTGGTAGAAACTAGTTCTCCTGGATTTTGTTTCTAGCTCTGGTCAGTGGCTTAGCGTAAGAAACAGGCAAGCCATGTAGCCTCTGATCCAGAAATAGATGCTGAAATTCTCAGCTACTTCCTAGGGGTGTTATAAGGTTTAACACATTAATATTTATGAGTACTTTTATATGCTTGAATGAAAGCAGCTATAGATATACAGTAATGCTCTGTATTAATGGCAAGGCTTAACATTAATAAAGCACTATGGAGAGGGAGAGTGGGCCTTCTGTGTAAGAGACAGTGCCTCTGGGGGCAACAGAAGACAAAGAGCAATCCCAATCCAGGGATTTTATGCTGGGCAAAGCATGTATTCCTGGAGTTGAATAAGACAGCAACATGCTGTTGAGCATTACTGACCATGATGGGGAACGTGCTTGCCACTCCGAGCTGGAAGTACTGCACAGAACTGTCCTTCCAAGCTGCAGAGCTGCAGCTGCCACGCTTCTGCAGCATGAAGAAGTCTAAAGAGATTTAATTGCTCCAGTTTTAGAATTGGGTAATTATAGCTGGTCAAAGTGTTTTGGAGCTGAAATAATAATTAACCATGTAGTGCCCTAGTTCTCCTGACAGCCCTACAGTTGGTCTTTGCAAAGCTGATTTCCTCTTCCCCTATTAATATGCATCTGCAACAAAACCTGTGCCACTGACCTTATGTCTTAATGACCATTTGGATATGTGAAAAGATGCAAGTCAGAACCCCAGAGGTTAAATGTGCCTAACTGCACAGCAAAAAAACCCAACCCATTAGGTCTGGGAATTAATTTCAGTTCACTTTGAAAAAGGAAAATCTTTGTTACACGAGAAGATTTTCAAATGCCAAGCTCATCTGTTTAGAAAACTGATTTAAAAGATTTTGTATTTCTGAGTTCCAAGTCTGTTCACTTTCTAAAAGCTTCAGGTGAAAACTGTGTAATACAGACACTGAATGTATGGTACCAATTTGTTTAAATATCAGATTCCGAAAAACCTCCTTGAGACCACTACGTAACTACAGTTTCCTATGAAGAAATTCCCACAGTAAACCAGGAGTCCAGCTCCTTGACGGCTGAAAGATTCAGCAACACACTGGGTAAATGCAGAGCTATGATGATTTTGAGTAATGTGAGCTTTGAGAGAACAAAGAGAGAATCAGAAGAAGGCAGAGTCAATGAAACTGCCTGGCTGTTTGAGACAAATCCTGTAGACACATGGTATTTTTAAGATGCTTTGTGGTTACACTGTTGGGGACCCATAGTTCAGTCCAATTAGATTAAATACCTGGGATCATCAAAGGTTTGTGAGGCAAGTAACAAGCACGTGTTGGCTGTGTGCCTACAGGAAGTGTTTGGAAAGCACAGAAAGATGAAGTTGAACACTTTTCTGACGAGATACATCCATACAATAGCGTCATCTGTGTTTTTCACATGAGAGGCTGCTCCAAAGAAGGTGACATCAGAAAAGTCAGAATTTGAGCTGATCCCAGGGCTTCAGGTCATTCAAAGTATTATATCCACATTTATTTCGTTTCAATTCATGTGACTCTGCCTGGATAGGAAGAAATCCTCCACAAAAAAGTTTTACAGCAGTCATTAGGCATCCTGCCTCATTTAGAAACTCTTCAACAACAGGACTGGTCCATTTTTGTTGTATTTTGGGTCTCTAGATGCTTGTAATGAAACAAGGCAATTGCTGTTATTTCAGCACATCATTCAAAAGCCCACTGAAACCCTCAGCCAGAGAAAGACCCTGCATACAGGGGAACTGGTACTATTGCTAGAGGGTAACCTGAGGCTGCTGCTAACAGCAGTAGGCTGGTCTCCTCCTGCAAACCTGCCAGTTAAAAGGTGTCATTCACACTCTGTTACAGCCATATACAGAGATATAACATTAAAGAAAGTTTGTTTTGTACGTGTAGTTGTTCAGAGACTCACAGTATTCTTAACCCTGACAATGAAATGAAAGCTACAGAGTTGAAACATTCCTGAAATGCCTATGTATTGCAAATATATTTACAAAGCATTTACACGTTGTATTTCTGCTTGCAAAAAAAGATTTTAACTTGGAAAAGGAGAATGGGAAGTATCACTATATTCAATGCATTATTCTACTGAGGAAAAATAACCTATTTAATTAAAGTGAATTGACTAATTTGAAAATGTCTGGAAGCTATTTCTGGACACTATTAAGGTGAAGGATAAAACATACAGTATATAGGAAACATGGAAAATGATATCTTATCCGATGATGGGCTTTGATATGAAACATCTGTCTCTAATGAAATTGTTCCCCCAAATAATGATTACAAGGTGCTTTAGGAAATATTTAAGTCTAATTTAGCTTTATTACTGGTGTTCTAGGTTAATGAAAAGCATTCCCTATGCAGCTGCACATTGCCTGCTGTGTTTTTTCTTACTATATATATAAGCCATAAGAACAGCAAAAAAAAAACATGCTACAGGGCCATAATGCACTTACAAGCTGGTGGAATGGTGTTAGCATGGAACAATCTGCTTACGTGCTCCAGCACTCCTCTCCCATACCTGTGATATTATCAGCAGAAAAGGAGTACAATCATTTGTGAAGTACAATCATCTCTGTACTTCATTTAAGACAGGGCAAAAAATGGTAGTGAAACATCCCAATTAAAGTGCTGAATTGCTCCGGTGCTGAATGGCACTGGAGAGCCATTTACCACCAGAACTCCTTCCTAATGGAGATTTTTTTGCTTGAAATACTGCATACTGCATTATGTCTCTGCACTTTTCAAAGAACACCACCAAAGGCATCTGTAATGCAAAGGAACATTCATTGATATGGTAATCAAATGTAAATGTCATAGTAGGTTACCTGAGATTATGTCTTTTACAACACAATTACATTCCCATTAAATAAATACAGGAATCTTGCATTAGCAAGTCACACTTGGTAGCAAATACCTACTAAATGGTTGTCTGGTACAGTGCAGGAAAATGCAAATTTTGACTGATGTTGAAATGCACCAATTTGCTTTAATAGACAAACAATGAAATTCTACCTGATCCAATTCTCAGTGGTTTCTGGGTTTATCTTATCCTTCTCTCATTTCTGGGTTTACAACCTGGGTACCTACTGAAATACACAGGCCTGTGTTTCAGTATGTGATTGGGAAAAAAACCCAAAATCCAACCCAACCTAAGCAGTGGGAGAATGTGTAAGTTTTCGTGTCCAAAGGGGAACTGTTCAAATGATTTATGTTTCTAATACTGTGCCCTATTTATCTTCAGCACACACCTCTTAAGTTCCAAACTTAAGCAGTTTCCTGACATAAGATTTTGGGTTGAAAATGTAAATGTGGATCAATTTATTGTCCTGTTGACAGCTTTGAGTCATGGTATACTCTTGGTATGCTACAAGGTTCCCTACATTAATGGTTTGTTAATTCCAGTTGAAAGTATGGAGCTATGGGCATTTAGCAATGATACCAACTGCACTTGGTTACCTGATAAAAAGGGCTGGAATCTTTTCTTACTTTTTATTTCCTGCAGCAATGGAAACCCCTATTTTCAGCTCCCTGACTTACCAGGAGAGATGAGAAAATCCTGTATCCCGATGAGAACTCTAGGAGGAATATTTCTAAAGATTTCCATACAGAAGCTGTGTCCTTTTCCAGAACTCTCCAGAACAAATTGGTCATTTGTTTAAACTCCTTACATCTAACTTTGATACACAGGGAGACATTCTCACTCTCCAACCTTAAGTGCTTCCATAGGACATGCTGGATGCTTTCACCTTTCTCCAGTGACTGAAAAGAGACTGCTGAGAGTCATGGAGCCACTGCAAAATAAACCCAGTGTGATGGAAAGCTGAGGCCATTTTCTTGGCTGTGGTGGCTCAGAATAACTTTCACAAAGTCAATACTGCTACACTTAATTACTCTGAGTAGAAAATTGTGGCCCATATTTTCATCAGCCTTCCCAGGCAATAGGATCTTCGACGCCTATGACACAGGCTTCATGGTGGCATACAATAGAATTAACTATGGCTATGAAAACAGCACAGATCGATCACTGAAGTAAAAAGCTTTGTTACTTACAAAGACAGACTTGCATTAAGTATGCACAAATCATAGGCTGAGTCAGAAATGCCTTTCCTATAGCTACTGTCAAAGGCAACAAAACAAACTATTTGTGTAGATTCAATTCTCATCATAGATATTAATGCATCCAAGGTCTTTTTGGATTCCTTTCTACAGTCACAAACCTTAGCTAAGTCCTTAATCTCATGATTTGGCCTCAAACATATTAAAAAAAGAGTTGTTCAGGTAGCTTTTGCACTCCCTGCAACATAATTTGTAGTAGAACATGCACTTCTACTTGATTTATTGATGGTGCTCACTTAAATCTTCTGCACCACGATGGATTGCATCTCAGTAAAAAGGGCCAAACCAAAATGGTATTTGGATGAAGTATAAAGCTTTAGATCCTGACAAGTTCATTGCTAAGACTCAATGACTTCATCATCCATCCATTGCTAAATTAAAGATGAAGAGCGTAGGAAGCTGTGCGTAGCGTATGCAAATGTGGTTTATAGAGAATATGCTAACTTTGGCTATTCTTTGGTATTGTTTACACAAGCAAGGAAAGTAAGATGAATTTATACAGATTCTCTGTGGGTGTAGGAGTTGCACACCCATCTAATAAAGGAAACTACATACATTAAAATTCAATTTTCTTGGAATTTAACCAAATTTATCTCTGTCAAGATGTACATAGTATTTTCATATATATATATATAAATGATTTCTTCTACCAAGTACAAAAAATAATCAATCTTTATCACAAGTCCATCTTAAGAGATCCATTATATGAGTTAAATAGTGGCAAAATGCATAAATTACCTGAAAAACTCTGTGGTGATTTCCTTGTAGGACAAAGACCAAATGTCTGTGAGGCCAAAGCTGAACATGCTCATGAAACAGAGAAAGGTTTTAATGTCTGTTCTGGAGCTGAAAAGAACTGAAAAATCTCCTGTGTGCTGAGAAACAGATGAACAGAAAGAAAATTTGAAAGCTGCCTCATAGAGTAAGTAACACTATCTGTGATCCACATTTTAAGAGCATCTTCAGAAAGAACCAAGTCAAAACAAGGATCATCAATACAAAAGAATCATCAGCAAGTATAGAATTTTATGGGTTTCCTTCCATGCTCAAACAAAGAGAAATAAACTCGTAAGTAGGAGGCTGAGGGAAGATTATGACATTAAATGGAATAATTATGCTTTTATTTTCACATGTAATCGGATGGAGAAACGATCAAGTCATCTAGAGACTTCCTTGCTTCTTTTTCCCTTTGCCTGTCACTCTGATGAGGAAACTACAAATTTGCAAGTGATAAAAGTAATAACTGACAAATTGATCCTTCATTCAGTGTCAGAACTGCCAAACTCTATTTATTTGTGTAAGTATTGAGAAGATCTGGAATAAGGAGCAGGAGCAGGGTCTGGATTTGTGAACAGGTACAAAGGGTACACTTAAAGAAATGAGAACATACAAAGAATGACTGCCAAAAGGATAAAATATATGTAAAAATGGTCATTCATGTAAAGCATCATTCAATGATGACAACAGTAGTTTACTTACTGTGGCATTGAACGCTGCAGCTCCCATCTTTCTCCACATACTGCTTTTAATCCAATCTTAGTTGCAAGTGTCATTGCCCATAAAGCCCTGACCAAACATTTGAAGGTGACACTGGAATGCTTTGGATATCTTTTTCACTTCTTTTTTGATGTACGTGTGTTAGATCTTAACACTTAACTCTTGCTTACCAAGAGCTCTTTTTTTTTTTCTTTTCTATTTCAGTATGAAAGCCTAGCTTTTTTATACAAGCAAATACACTTTTACTCAATGTATTTGACCTAAACCTGTCTGGTTTTATTTAGCACTTTATTTGTATGTAACCATTTACTATATCAAGATATGTAAGAAAAAGCATTTACATTATAAGGAGAATGCAGCTATTTCAACCTGATTGACCTTCTTACAGCTCATCTTTCAATTTCTTAATTAAAAAGATGCAATTTTGCTTCTATAAAGCACCCTAGGAAGATGAAATTCTGAGCCAAAGAAACCCTAAACCTCTTCTGGAATTTATTTATAAAGGAATCTCTTATCATATTCCAATGTGAAAGGTCATTGATTTACTGCCTCTGACTCAGTATAATTAATTTGGAAAACAGAACGTTTCTTTCTCTCATTAATATTTTCCATTACTATAGCGATGGAGGTCTGTGAATTAGACAAAACAAGGAAGGTCATAAATGTAGAGCATCATTCTTCTTGTCTTTTCCGAATCTACTGAAGTCCTCAGAGAGGCAAGAATGTGCTTAAATGTCCCCTGTCAGTAAAGAACATCAGCACGTTCTTCTGTTTGCTTGGAGGTTTAGGTTTCGTTTTACTGTGCTTGGTAAATTCAGGGGTAGAGCAGAAATTGTACTGCAGTAAGACAGGGAAATACAAACACAAATTCCAACTTCCTCATAAAAAGGAACCTTAGCATTATTTGTTGAATCCATTTTCACAGGAATGGAAAGAGACCACTCAGACATATTTGCAAAACGCTTCTTTGAGAGTTGTTCTTTGCAGTGAGGATTGCTCATTGGTGATAACTATGAAGAGTCCACCTTTGTCTGATGGATTGTCCTCCACTCCATTCATATGAGGAACTCCAACTATAAGGAAGATGGTAAGTTCTGAAAAGCAGCTGCCAGGCTTCCAATTAAAATGGCAACGGGATCAGCATTCCAAGGAGCCAAGGACATCTAATGCAGCCAAGCCCAGCAGCATTCAGCAGGTGATGCCAAAAAGGTGTTCCAGGTACTGTGACCAGTTTATTTGTTAAGGTTCTGCTACTTCCTATGTAATTTAATAAGCAGTTTACAAAAAAACAAGACATTAATTCCAGCATTGCACTTGCAGTTTGAAAATGAACTCAGAACTGTAAATGTTTATCTGTGTTAATAACAACATCACCAATGCAGACTAAGGACGAAAGCCCTTAGAAACCAACAGCAGTGAGTCTGTCCACTGACGCCAGTCAGCTCACTAAATACCCAAATAAATCTGAGTCATTCTGGAAGGCATTTCTGTCTCGTTTCTCCTGCAAAACCGCATTGTGGCACTTGTAATATTTCCCTAAGAGTCAATTAAAAATGAATGTAGGAGGAAGGACTTCTTGCTGAGGGAAAGGTATCTTCTTGATCTTAGGTGATCATAGATGTAATTACTCATTTCATTAGTTGACACTGCTCTGAATTACAGTAGTTAAGAAAGTATCAATCACTGTTTAAAATCCAGCTGCAAGTATCTGGCTGCAAATAATTAACAGACCAGATGGATGAGAGAAGATGAAGATGCTGCGGTAGGAAGTGCCACGTTCTGTAGAGCCTGCTGTTTGCAACAAGACTTTACATTGCATAGCCCATTCCATAAGCTCTGCACAACAGTGGCTGCCTGCAGAGCACAGAGGGAGTGAGTGCCCTTTGCAGTGTGGCTTCAAGGAGCAAAACTCAGAGCTTTGGAACACCATACGCTTACTTCCAGGAAAAGGACACCTTGTCAGCCCCTGTCACTGAAGGACACTGAATGACGTCTAATTCATCCTTGCCACTAGATGACAGCACAGCAACACACATCTATAAAGTTACCAGTATTTTGCTACGGGTTAAGAATTCCTGGAGAAACAGGGTTCAGGAATTTTAGGGCTAGCGTCATGGCAAGAAGAGCTGACATGGATTTTCAATGTCTTTGGACTTTCTAAAGTCTTTGGACTTCATCATCCAACATGAACATTGAGAATGAACTTGTATGACTCATGTGCTGTGAGCATGACAAAAAGCCTCACATGCAACCTGGATGGTTCTTTATGTCTGCATAGATAAAGCAGAGAATGTGGTGCCAAACCACAGACATTCCTAAATCCAAATGTCTAAGGAAGGTATTTGGTATAATAAGAAATTATTTGCATACTTTAGAGATCAGATGACTTCTGATATTTTAGTTTATCAAGTGTTTTCTCAATGCTGATCTAACGACTACAGCGATACAGTAGACTTGCAGCTTACATACTGAAAGACCAGACAACTCTGGTACTGGTGGATGCTTTTGACTGGGAAAACCCCAATAATTCTGCCATTATTTCATGCACACTTCTTGACACGCTCAGAACTTTTGGTAAAATATTTAACTTTTGTCAGTGGTTCTGCAAAGAAATAAAGATGTCTGAGGGAAAAAATCCATGGTTCAATTTCATGGATGTTAATTCTGGAGAATATACCCAAACAAAGCTCAGGTTTTCTTCTCTTTTTCCCTACTCTGATTTACACTATTCTTCCAGAGTAAGTGGCTGCAGTTTCCAAGAAGTGGAAGAGTTACCACACAAACAGGTCCCTTCTCCAAACTGCTATAATCTAGCCCACCCACTGTGTGCGCAGAGCAAGGGGGTGGACTACAGGATCTACTGAGATCCTTTTCAATCCTGTTTTTCTTCCTTACATCATTGTATCCTTGAGTTTGAATTAATGCAGTATTTACTTATGTTAATCCTTCACTCCCAAAGGAGGAAGATCTAGGAGTAAGTCAATATTCCCACACCACAAGAGAAGGCTCTGCATGAGACTGTGATAAGAAAGGTCTCTCATTGTGGAATAATCTAGAAGTAATCAACTGTTCCTTCAAATGAAGTTGTGGACTAGTGTCCCACATTTATGCAAGCATCCTACCTTGAAGATGTCCTGGGGTTACTCCCAGTCTTCTGGAGACTTCCAGAAGTCTTCCTTCCTTCCCTCCACCTTTTCCCAGAAATTTCCGAACCTAAGACATTTGTTTGCCTATCAAAAAATATGGTACATTTCTGTGAAAACTTTAGCATTTGACAAATCAGTGTTTTTCCAAGAAACACCATTTTGTTTCCAAATCTTTTCCAGTCAACAGCTTGAGAGAAAATTTATGGGTTTCTGTGTGTCAAAAAACCCCAGAGAACTCTGAATTTAACTTTAATGTAATGGTTTAAAACCTTAATAAAAGAAAATATACTTGTCCTCCTTATCTGTTCTTTCTTACAGGTGTACATGCCTCATACTCAATGCAAACAGTATTTGATCCTGCTTGCCTCCATGTTGTCAATGTCCCTGATACTTAGTGCTACTGCATATGTGTATGCTTTCACCTCACAGAGGTTGTGACACCATAGGACTTTAATATGTTAGCATTTTGTGCCCAATTTTTAAACATGTTTACCATTTTCTTCGTAATTCTCCTTTCTTTCAAAGGGCAAAAAGAAATTACAGCCCACTGAGAAAAGGAGGAGGAAATAGCTGTGTATGCACAGAGAATAAGTATATTCCAGGATTTTTTTACTTTTCCTTTCACCTCTTTCTTTCTATTTTATAATGTAGCTGGTGGATGCCATACAGGGAGTACTTTAGCATTGGCAAAAAACTGTGTAGGAGAAAAAAAAATCCAAGCATGCCATTAATTGCTTATAAATACATGCTCTAAACCCCAGCAATCAGCCTCCACGACTTCTAACCTCCAAGTTCTGTTCAATTCCCTCATTTGAATAAGATTATCAACTTGTACCTTTTCTAGCATGATTAAATACATCACTTGCAGCCAGGTTATGACTGAATGGGAAAGATTTGCATTTTTTAAATACACAGTCTGTGTTTCTCTCTCTGTAGGTGTGTCTATGCATTTACATGCAGTCATATAAACTTACACACATGTACATACACACAGCCATGCGTATGTGCATGTGTGTGCCATGTCTGCATATAAATGGGGGGTGGGGTGAGTGGGAGCAGGAAGAGAGGGAAAGAAAATGCAAATCTAAGATAGATGAAGTCATCCAGATGTTAAGGCCAGGGTCTATTCAAGATTCTGCACCCAGTTGCATCCACTGTGACATCCAGAATTCAGTACTGGATTTGTCTGGGAAGTTTAATACAGGAGATGCTGAGCCTTTCTTACTCATCCAACTACCCAGCTTAAGGAGCTCAGCTGGAGGTTGTTATTTCTTACCTAGAAGACCTTTATTTTAAAAGCAAGTAGGAAGAAAAACTCTCTCAGCCTGCTGAAAGCTTTTTCTTTAGCTAGTCATGCCTTGCATACAGATAGGTGCACCTGCAAATACTATACACACATTTGTGCCGGCTTCCTGAAAAGCTGGCCATAAAAGTAATTTCCCCCAAAGCCATGGCTATAAAAAAAAAATCCTTACCAAAATGTTACGTGCTTTTAAATCTGGTTTTATTTTCCTTACTTATTATTTACTGTCATTCCCCCTCCCGCCTCCAGAGTACCAAGTAACCTATACAGCTGTGCTTGCAGAGACAAAACCATTCTCTCACCTTATGATCTGACGCTGCAACGTGCTCTGATATTGCAATAAAAATGAGAAAATTAAGTGCCTATAATGCAATATATCAGTATATGACATGAAAGAAACACACGAGTGATGGTAGAAAGGAAAGTGTCTCATGTCTGTTAAATGGTAATTGAGGCTGAGGTTGAGCACTTTTGCTGCTCATATGCCTGCCGGTGGCAACTGAGTCTGAACTTCATTTTTTCCATCACTTGGATGACTTAACACTAATACAACGCCACTGAGGTACTACAGCTGACACTGATAAAAGAAAGGGGGAAATCAGCCTCCTCTGACTACGTATCATCCAGCTGATCTTCTCCTCACAGTCCCTAGTTTTCCTCTGCCTGCAGCCAGTTAAGTAGGAGGCTTCTTGTCCTTCTAAGGCAGGACACTTAATATGAGGTTGCTGTTCATCTTGCAGCTACAGCTGTCAATCAGCTTCAAGAGCTACATTGTCAGTTATGGTCCCATAGGGCTGAAATGAAGAGAAATTCCATGTTATCACTTTCACTTGCACTTTTATTATGAGATTCAGGAGTTTACCATATTAATAAGATTATGGTTAGAAGAATGTTACAAAGGCATGACAAATTCTAATGTCATGGGACCCATACTGTTAGGCAACACAGCTTTTCATTCATGGATTTGCATTACATCACTGCTGAGAGAATCTACTGTACTCCTCAGAAGAGAAGCTTGCTATATAAATAAGCAGGATAGACAAAAGATAGGAAAAAGCAGAATAATTCATTCTAGACAGATAGACCTTCTGGGGCTCCATGAGATTACATGATCTGCCCAAGCCTGCACAAATAGTCAATGGCAGTGCCAATTTATTGTATTTCATACAGTCTTTTGTAACCCTCTATGCTACACAGTCAACAGGTTTTCAAGTTGCCTGTTGACCTGTCTTTCATCCTGTGATCTTATGTTTGAAATAAGGCCATGATTAAGATATGTAATATAATTTAAAATAGTATACTTAACCATTGTAATTTTTTTTCCTAATTCTTCATAGGACAAGCTCCCCTTTGATTCATACCCCAGGCAGGAAAATGATCTGAAATGTTCTGTAAAATGAGAGTAGTTCATAGAATTTCTTTAGACTCAGAAAGGTTTGGTCTTTAAACAAAGAGCAGACAAATTTCCACAGCCAGAAAGGACTAAAAGAACTACAGATAATTCCGATAAAAGCAGCTTAACTGTACAGCTGATCTACAGCTGATTAGGAAGTAGTCGGCTGTTATTATTTGGGTACTTGCATGGATTGCACTTAAAATGGTTGGAAATGGCATCCATGAGGTGCTAAAATTCTTTAATAAGCCAAATGTGTATTTGGGTATGGTAGAATATCAGTTGAAAGGACTAAGAAAAGGTGGTTACACATATGGGGCAATGCTAGCATGACAGATGGTAGTTGTTTTATTTATGTCTTCAGGACTGTGTTTATGTTCTTTTAAGCCTGTCTGGGTGCCGCCTTGCAGAGAGGTTGTGCAGGCTCCTTCCTTGGGGAAGCTGTTGATTATGGTGAGACACAAACAGTTCCAGGCTTCATGAGGCAGGCAAAAGATACACAGAAAGAAGATGCTGGCCTGAAGCTCATGTAAAACCACTGCAGGATGGGAAGGGTGAAGTTTGGGAAACCTCATAAAAGATGAAGAGACCCTCCCAGGGACAAGAGGAAAACACAGAGAATTTGCTCAGTGACTTAGGAAGCCATTGAGTTGGCTGGAAGCAATCAGCTGCCTGCAAGGAAAGAGGCAACATGGGATAGCTGTGTACAAAACACTGTAATGTAGCTTTGTTTAAAGCTGCTTCAAGTAGCATCTAATTAAAAAGTTTCATTTCTAGTTTTCCTTCAAGTAGATGTTCTTTTCTGAATTTAGAACCATTCTGCCTACTCTGGGGTGAAGGTCCAGACACATCAAACGCGGTGTTGTGCTTGACTCACGGTCCTGCCAAAAGTGTTAAACCAAGCTAATTTAATGCAAACACCTAGCAAACATTTTCTAACTTGTTGGGAAAGCAGAAAGCACTGGAATTCCTCTAGTGATAATGAACCCTTAAATTATTGATCTGGTCTTTAAACCTTTAAAAATGTCTTCAGTGACTATTGTGCTTCAAGAAGACCAACACTCTCCTAATAAGACTTTATTTTTGCCTGATGTTTTTAGGAAACAAAGTCCCTTTGGCTCAATTGAATTTTCTCTTAGCGCACACTTTCATCTCCAGGTAGGTCTTTGGAGCAGATCACTAAAATACTGTTTATTCTTGTCAGCTCTTCAGGTAACTTACCTGCCTCAGGTGCTTTTTGGAAACTAAAATAGAACTCCTTTATGGTGAAAAGATGTTTGGGTTTTTTAGGACACTCCCAGGAGAACTGCATCATGCAGCTGTCAGTTGCTTTTAGGTAAGCAGCATATCTTGGACTTTAGTGCAGAAGTCTCTCATTGCTACTACTGCATATAGCATAATGCAAGCAATTTCTACTTCCCATTATGTTAATAGTGATTTATTAAAAATTCATCAGAACAACTGGAGCTGGCAGAATCCCTCAGAATCACTAAATAATTAATAACTCTTCTACAAAGGTGACCTAGGCTCAGCATGCAATACCTATTTTTTGGCTTACCACTGGAGCTTCTTGTACCCTACTAAAGTAAACAACCAGTCTCCCTATGCCAGTGAAGGGGAAGAAGTTGCTATCTTTCAAAGCTACATTAACAATAAGATGCTACCTAATGTAACTGATAGTAAAAGTGAAGGAGGCAAAAAGTTACTTCCTAATATCCACTTTTTTGTGTAATTTCCCCCCTCGGAACTCTACAGATGTGCATGGCTGGCTCTGCACTTCAGATCCCTTTTCACAAGATACAGCAAGAAGTGGTGATCAAGGCATAGAGTGTAAAGGATATAAAAAACACAGACTCAAATCTCCTTTTAGCTTCTGCAGATTTTAAGATACATCTTCATCCTTCTGTTTTTTCAGCAGCTTGATGGATTTTTAGAGTTGCTTTGACTGTTATAATTTCCATTTGACATGACCTATCTGAAATAATATACCTAATTCAAAAATAAACAGTAATTGGAGAAAACACCTAGGATTCCTCACTTCCCAAATGGAGAAGTTGCATTCACTGTTTTTATCTCTCTCTCTCTAGAAATATATTGACTTTTCAATTAATACTCAATTTCTGCATGCAATGTTCTGTAAGTTCAAGAGATGACTATTCTCTTTTAGACTATGGGTTTTGAGGACAACATGATGGAATTTGCAGGGTTGAGTCCTCCTCAGGAAAAGAGAAAACTCAGTAGGGATCTGTCATGTCTCCAGTTTGTGCATTCAACCATTTCGGCAAATTTGAGCAGACTCTGAACTGTTCAGCACTGCAAAAGGCATTGCTGATCATGATCAATCACTACTTGGCTGTTTATGTTCATAATCAATTACTGGTGGACAAGTTCTGCATTTACAGACTTCAAGAGGCAAGTGAAGAGTGAGTCTGAGGATTAAATGTGGTGTCAGTGTCTCAAGTCACATTTAGTTATCTAAGTCAAGTTCACTACAAGCACTGTAGAAGAGCTTGTTCTTACTGACTTGCTATCAGGTGAATAACTGGAGGTGTAAAAAGGTGTAATTCTGTGCTTTTCATACTCTCATCTGTAAATAACTTCAGTAGTTTTAATAGTACCTGTTGACTGGAGGGCATCTTCAATTCGGTGGGAATTATAAATTATTTAACTTTATATTATGATTAGAACAATGACTAAAAATACAATAATTTTAATGAACAGTGAAGTTCTGGAGTCTGTTACAACTAACTATACAAAACTATACTTTCTTTTATAGCTGTGCAAGTAAAATCATTTGAGCAACTGTGATTCTAAGGTATTGATCAGCATTCTAGTCCTCCAGTATTTTAACATTCTTCTTTCCATAAAACATAAGTATCCATACTCCTTCACAGTCATTTTACAAAGGAACATTCAAATGTATTCCTCCTTCCAAGAGGTCTGAGTTACTAATCATGTTGGTTTGCTAGTACAATAATGGTGAAGTAACTCAGTAAGTGCTGAATTTGAGCCTGCCAAAATGATCAGGGTTTTTTTGACAGACAGACAAGTCAGTCTTAACAGCATATGTTCATTTCCACAGCTTCTGAAAGTCTATAAGGACGCAATACATACTTTCTTACTCTTACCAACTTACTGACTATCACCAAACATATGAAACTGTAATGGTTCCGTGTTTGAGAGGATGCATATCTGCCCAAGGAGGACTGGAATATAAAATGAAAAGTCTGTTAGCATGGGAAGTTATTGCACAAAACAATCTTTTGGGCTGAGGGATGTTGTAAAGAGACAAAAAGAGGCCAACAGTGATCTTTTTAACATTCAAACTAGAAGACTGCCCTATTATAACCTGTTTACTTAGGCACAGGAAGAATCTAGTTGCTCAGCAGAGGAAAAGAACTCTTGTTTGCTCCTGAGATAACCTGGTTTTTATATGCCTCTGTGACATTTCTATCCCCAGTCTTGTTCCTATATAGGAATCACAGTGAAAAAGATGATACAGAAATATAGAACTTATGTCCTAACAGTGTGCTGTTCCTATAATGGGAATTACTTTGAGTGACTTCAGCACTCCTTAGGAGCTGTCTTCGTCAGTACAGTGACAAATGTAGTTACATGGCACAAGGGAGATCAAACAATAATCTGGATCCCCAAAAGAGAGAGGAAATGAGTAAGTTGCTCTCCTGAGTAAGCTATTTTGCCCTTCAGTCCTTCTTTTAGACTCTGATCTTTAGCTATGTGCTTCTCAGAGGTGGCTGGTTCTCCCTACCTGAGTACAAAGGTAACTTTAATACTTTTGTGTCACCTTGAGTTCTGTTCTATTAGAGTGTTCTCTAAGTCTCCCAGAGAAAACAAGCCTAACTCCTCAGAACTGCTTTGTATCAAAGACTCTGGAACCACCCTGACTTTCTGCACTGCACCCTTCCAGGACTGACAGCATCCCATGTATGATAGGGTAGTCAAAGCTTACTGCAATACTGCAGATGGAACTAGATTTTATACGCTTCTATACACAAGGTTTTATAGTCTTTTCATTATTATTCCCTGTCTCCGTGTTTTCTTCTTTCCATTGATGCATTTCAGCAAGTATGGCATTTTTTTCCAGATCACTGTGATGATGACTTCAAGAACTTACTGACAATAGTCCTCATATATTCTTTTTCTGGTCAGTACTTTTTGCAGAGTTTTCTATTTAATAAGTAGCTCCTAATTCCTTACAAGCTCATATTACCTGTACTGTTGGAGACCCTGAATGTCAGTTGCTCCTAATCCAAATACGGCTTATATCCCTTGGTAAAAGCCACTGAATGCCCCTGTGGTTACCCAACTATGTAGCCTTCCATTATATAAACCCACTGACTTGTAAGAGTTGCACATCCTGATACTCCTGGCTGATGAGCAAGGAGACAAAGAGGAAATCATCTTCTTTTGTCAGACAGTGTCTAGGTCTCAGTGTTATTATTACTGAGCCTGCACTCCTTCTCCCTTGCTGTGAGAGGCAATTTTTTCTTTAAAGAAACTAACATCTAAACAGACCAGATAAAGGATGGAGAAAGGGAGAATACATTACCCATTTTACAGATAAGTAACAAAGGTTCAGGGAAAGTAAGATTCACTTCTGTAGTCCCACAGGAGGTCTTTGTGTTTGGAACATGCTCACAGGCATGTTCCAAACACAGCCTTCACTCTTTGGTGAGGAGTCAACAAACTGTGAGTTGCAAGGGTGTTAAAGCTCTTTTGTTAAACCACATTTTCTCTTTCAAGCAACTTGCAGCAGAGCTTTTTATGGGGTCTTCGATGACGTTCTAACTAATCATCTTCAGACATATCACTGCAGATTCAGTACCTGTATTTTGAAGGAGCTGGCATTTGGTTTGGGTTTTTTTTGTTTGTTTTGTGTATGATGAAACCCTGCCTGAGTTCCTCCAGATGCTTTGTTTTGTTTTCATTAAACTTCACTGTCCCTCTATTGCTAGCCAATGTCTTTGGTTACATTAATACTGTCTTTACTACGTGTGCAGCAGCTAACACCACATAGTAACGGTCTTGTGCACATAGTGAGCAAAGTTAATGGCTTCTGGTGCAGGCTGCCTGTATCTGCACTAAATCAGGGATGAAGTGAGAGTGTGAAGATGGATGTTACCACAGGAGCTCTGTGTCACATGGAAGGAATAAAACTTGTCTCAGACTGTATTGTGTCTACACCATATAACACTGCCCTTTAGTCTATATTAGGGTCTCTCTGCCCAGGAAATGAATTAGGTTTATCCAGAAGTCAAGCGGTTGGGCAAGGAACTTGTATTAATATAGTGGGGACAACTGGGAGGCTTCAGCTTAAGAGACAGGTAAATCAAGCAGTGTAGCTAATGCTAATTGAGTCTTTCCACTCAGCACAGGGATTACTTTTGGTTAGTCTGGTTGATTCTAGCATGTCCTTTTGCCTGAGATCCTCACAGGTGTCTTCTCTGCAGACAAGCATGGAAATCTGTCTGAAGGCATCATTCCTCTGTATTCCCTTCTCAATTTTTCCCAACTTTAGAGCATGGTCTCAAAAATACCATTAGGCAGGACAAATTCCCAAGTACCTTAAATAATTTGCATCATTAGACATTGTCTAAGTCTCCTTTCTCAGTTCCAGAGGCTACGGCTACCAGGATGTGGCAGGAGCACAGGTGGATGGTAACATGGATGTGATTCAGAATACAGTTTTATTTGGGAATGGTGAGAATCAGGGATAAGTAGCAACACATGATAAGAAAGAAACAAAAACACACCGTGCTCTCCTCAGGGAACGGTTTATGTCTTGGAGGCATGGTTAAAAAAGGGACTAAATTTGCACGTATGCTTATGGTCCTGAGAGGGGGTCAGGGCCTTTCTGTACTATGGAAGCAGAGAATAGCAGCCACAAAGAACATATAAAAAAGTCAGAAATTACTTTTCCGTTCCAAGATTAAGTGTATTCATCACATCATCACAGGTAGAATTTTTGTGGCTTGGTTTCCTTTGTTTGGTTGCTTTGCATTGATATTAAAGGATGATTGGGGGGAAGGGGAGAAGAGAGAGAAAGAATGTCTCCTGAGAAACAGAAAAGCAAAGGAAAAAACCTTTTGTTTGCAAGTGCATCAGACCTTATAAAAGTATATAATCCATGGATCATTGGCACGATCAACTGTAATGGCTCCAAAAGAGCCATTGTGTTAATGTAGCTGATAAGCATGAGCACTGCCTCTGCATACTAAAATCCTCATGAAAATTTGAACAGCATGCAGATAGTGGGTAAGTGCAGCATGTAGTTGTTTTTAAAACTGAGAGCACTACTGTAAGTTGCATCAAAATGCAGAAGAAAAACAAATATATCCAAATATATCCAGCAAAATGCAACTTTAGTAACATCTGATATTTTCTCTCAGATGAAGCAACTGATTTTTGACAAAGGAAATGAAGTAGGTTTCATTTATCTGGATTTCATAAAGGTTTTTGATATAATACCATTTGGGAAATTACTGGTTAAGCAAGAGAAGTTGGGGAATAGTACAAGAAATCTACAGTAGGAAAGGAAATAGATAAAGAAGAGATAACAATTTAAAGTGAAAGCACTGCAAGGAGAAGAGATAATGGAGTTCTTCAAAGACTGATTTAATATTTCATTAATGAGCATGACATAGAAAGAAAAAATGTGGTAATGAAATTTCCTGAAAACAGAAAATTGGGAGATAGAATCAATACAGGAGAGGACCAGTATATCATTTGGGACAACTTAGGTGATTTGATGATCTCAGAAATACAAATAAAATGGGATTTAATACTGCATGCTGTGAAATCATGGGTTCAGAGACATAAAGAAGAATTTTGGCTTCTAGCTGATGGAAGTCCACAAAAAGAGATCAAGGAGTCTTCATCAATTCAGGATAAATGTAAGGACCACTACAAAATAGTGAGAAAGGAAAACAACATCTTAGGATGGATCAGGGGGGTATGGGAAATACTACTGCACTTAGACATTGATGTAAACACCTGATCCTGAATATGGCAGAGAATCACAGACTGAAAGAACAGGATTACTACTGTGACTAAAGAAGATAAAAAGAATTTGACTTGTTTAGCCACCAAAACTGACAAAGGTTCTGATTAATGTTTTCAAATACTCCAGAGAGAAAAACACCAGACATAAAGGGTAGTAGCTACTGAAACTAAAAGTATTGCTGATAATGGACAGTTTCACATTGCCTATGCATAGTTTTTAGCTGAAAATTAGAAGGATGATTCTGATCATTGAAGAAGTGACATACTGGAACAACTTCTAATAGGAGTAAGTGTCAAACTCCTAGTGGCTTCTAATCTAGTAGGTGAACAATTTGTGAATGGGATGAACAGAAGATAGTGGTGGCAAGCCCACAAGATAGGAATCACCTTTACATGCCAAAATGTTATCCTATGAAGTAATATATCTTGAATAGTGATCTTAATAACTAACCGCTGAGTGAAAAGAGGGATCTTGGCAAGATTATGTGATTCAAACAGACAGTTACTAACTCAGACTTATGTCATACCTTGTACTGCTTTCCATGAGTCTCATTTATGCTGGGACTGAATGTGCACTTAAGAACTTTAAAACAAATGTGTAATTCTAAGTAATCTTATTTCATAGAATCATAGAACGGTTTGAGTTGGAAGGGACTTTAGAGATAATCTCGTTCCAACCCCCTGCCAGGGGCAGGGACACCTTCCACTAGAGCAGGTTGCTCCAAGCCCCATTCAACCTGGCCTTGAACACTGCCAGGGATGGGGCAGCCACTGCTTCTCTGGGCATCCTGTGCCAACACCTCTGCTCCCTCAAAGGGAAGAACTTCTTCCTAAGATCTAATCTAAATCTACCCTCTTTCAGTTTAAAGCCCTTACCCCTTATCCTGTCATTATACTGAATTTATTTAAGGGTGGGTGTTATGTTACCTACAGAAGACCAAAGTGCCAAACAGACCTTCTGAGAGGCAGTACCACGCGGCTGTTGTTGCATCGCTCAATATGAGGGCGAATACTGCAACACCAGTAACTGCAGGACAACCTAAAAGATTAATTACTTTAAATTCCTTCAGTAAATTCACATCTGTTACTACAACTGATAGAGCAGGCATTGCAAAACATGTTTGTATTCATAATGCTGATTTTGATGACAAAATGTTGGTTCACACAACATTTCTCTTGCCTCATGACATTTTCTGTGGCATTTGTATTTATCTTCTCTTGAGATGTTTATAAAGTGTATTGCATTTTTTTTTTCCTTAAACTTACTTTTGTATAGATTAACTTAAATTGTTGAAAATTGCAATGTGTATTTTGGTTAAAAAATACAGAATTCATGTCACCAGGGATATCATTGTATTTAAAATCCTGTATAATAAGAAGTTTACACGTTTTCTCTACATCACTTTCATTGTTTTCAAATAGCTGTCCTTTACTGTTTGTGATAAGCAATTAAATGTTTTTCACATGCACTGAGACAGCTACAGTCCCTTTTCACTCATGCTAAATGAGATATATTGAAGTTTTAACATTAGTAAATTCTTCTGTGACAGAAGCCTTCCCATATATCCTTAGACATCTATTGTAAGGCCGCTGCCCAGACAAACTCATTACTCAATGGGAAAACACAACACATTCCATCAGCTGAAGCCTTACTGTATGAGTTGTCTTTCCATACAAACTCTACAGGAAGCCAAGATTATAGCTTATTTTAGGTCACCTCACTAGATATTAAGAAAAGTAATATTGTCCATTCCACAAACGACAACCAAAACTGTTACCCTTTTTCTGCAGAAACCTTGCAAACACCCAGCAGGACACGCAGGCTTCTTGTGCAAAATGCAGGTTGGGTGCTTGGATTTTGGGTTAGTTGAAGCTTTAGTAAATAATTCCAACAGCTAATTCAGGGAACATGTCTCTATTTGCACATTTAACATCATTATGCTTTACTTACTCAAAGTGCAAAGCTTCCTCTTTGAGTCAACATGGAACTAACTATAGGTTGGGAAGATGTTTATAGGTGGCTTTCAATTCCCTTTGTTAGCATTAAATGCCTATTTTGACAGCAGCCTCATGTACTTCATTGCTTTCGATTCTGTCTTGTCCTGGTTTCTGCTGGAATAGAGTTAATTTTCCTTCTAGTTACTGCTATAGTGCTGTGGTTTTTTTTATTTAGTGTAAGAATAATGCCGATAACACACCGATGGCTTAGTTGTTGCTCACTAACACTTACCCTGATCAAGGACTATTCAGTCTCTTATGCATTGCTAGTGAGGAGCGGCATGGGAAGGTGCAAGGGAGCAGGGATAGGACACCTGACCCAAACTAGCCAAAGGGGTATTCCATGCCACAGCACATCATGCCCAGTATGGAAACTGGAGGGAGTCACCTGGAAGGAAGGGATTGCTGCTCTGATTGAGCTGGGCATTGGTCAGCAGGTAGTGAGCAGTTCTACTGTGCATCACTTGTTTTCCTTGGGTTTTATTTGTCTTGTTTAGTAATCTCTGTTGTTATTATTATTATTATTATCATTATTATTATTATTTATTTTCTCCTTTTATTTAAATTATTAAACTATGCTTATCTCAATTTATGGGGTTTTACCTTCTTCCAGTTCTCTCCCCGTCCCACTGTGGGAGCAGGGGGGAGGTAGGTGAGTGGCTGTGTGGTACTTTGTTGCTGACTGGGGTTGAACCACAACAGTCTACATAAAGTTCCACAGAAAGCTGTTCAAAGTACTCTTAAACAAAATATTGCAAAATAAAAATAAATGCTGGAAAGAAAGATGTCCCAATAATATGAAATGCTCCATGTACTGTAGAGTAGAGAAGAAAAAGTGAAACAGTTGAGTTGAGCCCTCCCCATATGTAACCTGCAATATTCCTATTATGGTGATATTTATATAACTCAGGGAGTCTGATACTTGAAAAGTGTCTTTGTGGAACTAGGCCTGAATGACCAACATAAAGGTACACATGCAGTGAAACCAGCAGGTGAAGTCAGATCTCCTTCAGTTCCAGCTCAACACCTTACTCTCAGGACCACCTTTTTGATATATACAATGCCTGTGTGTAAAGTACAGATTGAATACCTCAGGAATCTGGTGAAATATATATCACTCAGTAACATTTCATATATCTCTATTGACTTTACTAAATACATCACTGCTGACAGCTGTGTTGCCTTTTTCACAATGCTGCACTTCATTTGCATTGATCAAACAAATCCAAAGCGAATGAATGTAAAGTGCTATAGATAATTCATTCAATAGCTCCATGTGTCAAGACTCCATCTGAGTAGATGTGCTTTTGGAAGAACTCAGGAATTTCTCTTAGAAGTCTCTTAAATTCATTTTCCAGGCTAGAAACTTGAATTCTTTTTTTGTTATGCAACTTAAGGAAAGGAATCTCCTGGTATAAGTGATGGCAATTCATAACCAAAAATCTATGTACATTTGAGATATATGAATCAATGCATCTACTGGATGTAGAAACATGGTCAGTAGATGCTTTCCTGTTCTTGTGCAGCAGGATACATGAGCTGAAACTAAACTTTGCAGTAGCAGTTCTCAGGCTAGAAGAAGAAATTTTTTACCATGAGGGTGATAAAACACTGACACAGGTTGCCCAGAGAGATGGTAGATGCCCCATCCCTGAAGACATTCAAGGTCAGGTTGGATGGGGCTCTCAGCAACCTGATCTAGTTGAAGATGTCCCTGCTCATTGCAGGGGGGTTGGACTAGATGACCTTTAAAGGTCCCTTCCAACCCAAACCATTATGTGATTTCATATTAAGAAGGACAGTGTATTTCCAGTTAATTTATTTGTCACTTATGCTTTGCATCCAGTAATTTTAATTGCTGTGCTCTATTTTTTTTCAGCACTGAGCCTTTTTCAACATTATTTGCTCTTATTTATCCTGTTTTCTACGTTCATTCTTCTAACTCTCCACAAATCAGTTACTGTGATCTGAAATCTTCATTGCCTTGTAGAAAACTCTGTTATCAACAGCTTATTTTTTTTTTACTATTTGGCATCTAAGGGTTATGCATATTAGCACACAGGGCAGAAAGCACTGCTAAAGCATCTTCTTGCAGAGATGTTCTGATCTCCTTCCACAGACTGTGGAAGAGCTGAACAAACAGTAAACAGAGTTTGACTTCTGTTTGTCTTTTTGGGGTGGAGGTTAAGCACAAATAAGAGCATTATTTATGAAGACACATCAAAGATAGGAAAACGGCATCATTCTCAAGATGCATTGCAGGTTTGGGTCAACACTTAGTTTATTTACCATGTCTGGCGAGCAACATTGTCTTTCGTGACGGTAATTGCCAATCTAAAAGTTAATACAAGCCGCTGAGAATTATCATTAGCTTCAGGTCTTGCTCTGGCCTAGAAATGTACTGTGAGTACTTCTTCAACAAAGCTGCCTCCAAATGCTCTAAATTAACAACTTAATGTCAATTGTATTTTTTAACATTCTGAGATAATGGCAATAATACTTAAAAAGAACAAACCTAAATAAAACAAAGTGCAAATTACTGCCCCATTCAAACTGCCAGGGGATGATCTTAAGGTCCTTTCCAACCCTAACAGTTTAAGATTCTAACTACGATGGTCTCAGCACTTCTGACTTCAGGAAGTCCTTCTTGTGCAGGCTCCTCCCATGCAGCAACCCCCGTAAATTGTAATACAGCGTTGTGATGAATGGATCTGCTGTTGACCTCCATTACAACAGAAGTGTAAGCCCCCCAGAAGCTGTTGTCTATGTTTGTCCACCATTACTGCCAAAGCCTATAGATAAGTCCCCTTCAACATAAGAAACAGATGATCCTATCTCTGCTTGGATAGAAATATTACTACTGTTTGGAAGTTAGATGTAAGGAAGAAGTTCTTTATTGTGAGGGTCGTGAGGCACAGGAACAGTTGGCCAAAGTAGTGGTAAATGCTCCATCCCTGGCAGTGTTCAAAGGACAGGCTGGACAGAGCCTTGGGCAACATGGTCTAGTGTGAGCTGTCCCTGCCCATGGCAGGGGTTTGGAACTAGATGATCTTAGGATCCTTTCCAATCTTAACTATTCTGTGATTCTATCAAGTTCTCAGAAACTCAGATATGAAAGTAAACCAAAGTAGAAATTCAGGGGTGCAATGACACATAGAAGTAAAGTGCAGCTGGTAATTAGGCTAGCACAGGTAACACTACACCTCATATCAATTTACTGTGTACAAGCTCCACTTGTTGTTGACATTAATCAAATTTCAGGTCATGCCAAAGAGTCCAGCACGTAGAATGTCTGTCTTGGTAAAAGATGATCTGTTTTCTAACAGCTTTTTGAAGGAGGTTAAAGCTGAAAGGAAAATAGAGCAAAGGTTGAAGTAAAGTCTCAGTTGTTCGTATTTGACATTAAAAAACAAGACTGAATGCAGGTGAAAGAGTTTAAAGGAATAAGGTTAGAAGCAGAGGAGTTCAACAGCTGAGATTGGATGGAAACAAATATCATGTAGGAAAGAGCTGAATATGAAAAGAATTTAATTTTTTAACCAAGATTGAGGTATGGGAATGAAAAATGGAGAAGTGTTAGGGAGAAGTTCATAGGAATGCTATTTTTTTCACTTAGCAAACATCTGGGAAACATGAGAAATGGTGTAACAAAGGCTTTGAGGGTTGTGCATATTCTTCAGAACTATAACGGAAAAGCATTAGTCCTTCCATAAACACTGTAATGGTTAAAATGTGATTCTCTCCTCCTCGTATAACATTGTCTTAGACAATCACAGTAGTTTAACTACTGCCCTACAGCAATGGAAAATGCCGCTGCATTTGGAATTTTTATTGCTGTCAAAGAATTTGGTAGGAAGTGTGGGCATAACATTTCTCTCTTTGAAGTCAGTCAGATTTTTCTTTCACTGGCTATTTCAGTGGAAATATGATCAGGCACAATTATCAATATTTTCTAGTGTGGGCTCTAATTTAAGCCAAACATGGGCAGCCCAATTTGGCTGCACAGCTTGAGAAGCCTTGGGCTTAATTTTCATAATTGAAGCATATTCACAGCATTCCTGAACAAAGCAAAGAAGGCCTCTCTCTAGCTGGGTGGTCACTTTCTTTAAAACACTGAATTTCTAAGTTCTTCTGAACGTATTTCTGGCTCGCTGAAACTTAGAAATAGCATTTATTCATAGCTTATAGCTAAAAAGAGTTTACCGTTAGCTTGCAAGAGAAAACCCCATGTTCTTGGATTCTTAGGTACAGAGGTCTTGCCTTTCCATTTCGATATTCGCAAGGAAAATAATGCATGTGTTCATTGTTTTGTCAGTATAAGATTTATAATGCCTTTAACTATTCATTTCCTTGCCATAAAATGCATAGGTTTGGTAAATGATGTGCGAGTGACAACACTGTAGTTTCCTTGGCAACCTTAACTGGTTTTCAAAACAATGCTTTTCATGTTTGGAATAAGCATTGATTTGTACAATCTGGCAGGGGAAAAAATAAAAACAAGAGAAGAAAAAGGAAAAGGGGGAAAAAAAAAAGAAGGAAAAGAGAGAAAAAAAGCCTCACGAGGGAAACGGTTGGCAGCTGAAAAGATTGCAAATCAACCTTCCGCCACTTAGTCATCTATGTGATATGAACTTTAAAGAGCTCAAGCTTAAAGAAAAATACATCTGAAACTGTCAAGTTTTTCCTTTGCTTTGCTTGAAGTCCAGAAAAAAATAGCCTTTAAGCTTGGATTCAGTGTTGAATTAATGTGGCCTTTTCCTTTCTAAACTTGGCTGACTCTGGATTTTAGAATCCAGCTCATGTTTAGACACTAATGAGATGCAGATCTAGGCAACTTTTTACCAGGCTTTGATATTCTTTTATTTTTCATCTTGAAATTTAAGCACTCTTCAGGATCAGGTCCTAAACTAAATGTCTTCATTTCTAAAACAGTTTCTGAGAGCTGACTGCAAAGAGAGAGGTTTTGTTAGTAAATATGGATCTTGAGAATAAGAAGTTGTAATGATTCTTTTGATGGAACATAGAATCACAGAATTTTGGGGCTGGAAAGAACCTTAAGATCGCTTAGTTCCACCCCCCGTGGCATGGGCAGGGACACCTCACACTAGACCGTGTCTCCCAAGGCTCTGTCCAACCTGGCCTTGAACACTGCCAGCCAGGGATGGAACATTCATAACTTCTTTGGGCAACCTTTTCCAGTGCCTCACCACCCTTACAGTAAAGAACTTCTTTATATCTAACCTGAATTTCCCCTGTTTCAGTTTGAACCCATCACCCCTTGTCCTATCACTACAGTCCCTGATGAAGGTCCCTCTCCAGCATCCTTGTAGCCCCCTTCAGGCACTGGAAGCTGCTCTGAGGTCTCCACTCTGTTTCTCTTCTCCAGGCTGAACAACCCCAATGTTCTCAGCCTGTCTTCATACGGGAACTGCTCCAGCCCTGATCATCCTCATGGCCTACTCTCAATTTGCTCCAACAGCTCCACGTCCTTCTTATGTTGAGGACACCAACTTTTTGACATCCCCCAAACAAAATTTCAATGATTGAAATAATAATATATATTCTGTGACATTTTCATTCAGCTCTATGGAATTATATTTGTATAGATTCCTCAGCAACCAATCATGTAATAGTGAAAAAAAAAATCATGGAAATAATATTCCAGTGGCATGGAGAGGTCATACATGTTTAAGTCATTCTACTATAGGCGCTGAAGATATATGGGATGACTGTTTTATAGTAGCTGTGAGGTTGAAATCCCTATATAGAGAATATTAAGACATAGCAAAAAGAAACAAATAGGGAATTTCTACACTGTGTGGTATCCTATCATGTTCTTATGAACTGGGTGTCAGAATGTTGCTGACGAAGACCATAGAACCACAGAATTGTGTGTGTTGGAAGAGACTGTAAAGCTCATCCAGTTCCAACCCCTTGCCATGGGCAGTGACACCTTCCACTAGAGCAGGTTGCTCAAAGTCGCATCCAGCCTGGACTTGAAGACTTCCAGGGATGAGGCAAAGATGATCTCACTTCTTGCTGACATCAAAGGTGGAATTCTTCTGCCATATTAAACACCTGTGAATCACATGTCTTGAAAGGAAAGGGACAGAAGAGTTTGGATCTACAGCAGGACTCCTATAGTGGTGGTGGTCTATGTTTTCTGGAACTAAGAGGGGTCTACTGAAGTACAGCGCTTTGAAGAGTCTCTTGCTCTTGAAGTCATAATATGTATCACCTGCATAAGGAGAACATAGCTTCATGTCCTTGTAAAGTTTTATTTTGGACCTCATTTATTTTTGCCATTTTAGGTTTCTGACAGTGCTTGATGCATAGCTTTGTGCATGCAGTTGCATTGCTAGTTTCTGAAAGAACCTTCTGCATTTGGCTTGTGACATCAGGAATCAATCACTGCTGTGAACCAGAGGGGAAAAAACTATGCCCAAAGAACACAAAGACTGCATTTGGCATCTTGTACTTGTGTTAGAAAGTAAGAAATGATATCAGAAAATCATGCATGTGCATGAACATCCACAATCAGGAGAAAAAATATTGAAAATTGGCCTCATGTAAGAGCAACATTGCTTATATTCCTTATCGGAGGGTTTTTATAAGTGTCTGAAAGAGTGCATCCTTCTATAAGTGAGCAAACACTTGTTCTATGCCATTCACCTCTCCTTACTTGTCTCCCTTTAACTGTCTAAATGATGCATCGCTGTACGGATCCTGCTCCTACAGACTGCTCCTGTTAGGGGTGTCCTTCTGTCAAACATATGGGATATCCATATATCCCCACAGAATTCCACTGGAAATGTTCCTATGCTGTCTTCAGATTCACACACATAAATGTGCAGAAATCTCAGAGATTGACTATATGTCCTTTGCACTATTATGAACATGTTAAGCAGGTCATAAAGACACCAGGATTGCATCTTCATCCACCTTTAGGCCCACACTGTATGTACCACTATATATACCAAACTGTATATACCTGGCTGTCATATTAAAAGTCTTCTGAGGCTCTTGTAGCTCCACACCCTTATGATGTTTTACACATAATTCCAGGTTATCTAAAATGGTTTCTTAGAAACCCTGCAAACCTGCCTAACTCATTACATTCTCTTATGCATTCATTTCTCATTATGTTTGCTCTGAACAAAGTTAAATATAGGAATATAGGTATGCTTCTGTACTCTTACTCTCACAAGTGTGATATTTTCCTGTTAGCTTTCTGCCAAAAAAGAAATGAAAGCTCACACATGAAGCAAACATTTCTTATTTCTGTAGGAGATTCATGTTCATTTGATGAACAAAAAAGAAGAAATAACAACAAAAAAGGGCTAAGAATTAAGAAAATTATAGAACTTACTGCCTATGTGCTCAGAAGTAGAGAAGTCATATATTTGTGCTTTTCAAGGCGTTCCAGCAAGTTCAAGTCAGTATTGCATTCTCTAATTGCAGGTAGTGGAATAGCCCAGCATGGGGCTTGAGAGTCTGAGTCCTCATGCAGCACAGCAATGCTCATAAAGAGACTTTTTAGTAACAGAGGAGACAATTAAGAATAACATCAGTGATGCTGCAGTTTTAGCATATGTTCAACACTGTTTGCTTAGAAAGGAGGAGTGAAATCGCTAGAGAGCTACAGTGGCTCTCATATGATTAAGCACAAATTGTTCTGCTCTATTCTTCCATTTATCTTGTAGGTAAAAGGAAAAGATTGTACCAGCTTGTAATGCCTGAATCTGCAGCTCTTTGCATTACAGCTGCTGCTATAAAACATTACCCCAGTATGAATGGTGAGGTCTGATTTTATGGCTGTTTACAGCTGCTAAGCTCATGGCACAAATGGCTAATGAAGGTGCCAGGCAGCAAAGAGTCAGACAACATATTTGACAGTTCCATTAAAGGATCTAGTCTAACACTGGGGAGACTTCTCCGTTATACTGGTTGTTTCTGTGAGCTATTTAACTAATATCAGTGGTATCGCTTCATAATGTCCATGATGAAATGATTAATGCTGACCTGCTGGCCCTCAGCGTCTCTCTACATTTTGTAGCACATGGTGCTACAAAACCAGTAGGGGCTGAGTTGTTAAGGCATGTTTTATGGAGCTAACACAACACCTAGGGAATGACTCTCAGCCATGCTCCTGTTGTTTGACAGCAGTATTGCTAAGTAATGCAGTAGGGAATCAGGGTCTTGAAATGTATAAAACTTGGTATGCAATTGGAAAAAGCCTAGTTTTGCACTAAATTACACTTTGCTTGGGTTTCTGGGGATTTATGAAGCTTATAGTGGATCTGATTCTCTCTCACTTACATGAAATTAGATATTTTACTTGGGTCTAATGGGTAAAGGTAAGAGGTAAATAAGGCTGGTTTTGTTTATTGCAAGCTTGGAAGAAAAACCCCTAGCGTAGCAGACAAGAGGAGTGTAGTTACAAGATAGTTTTCTGTGCCTCTCCAAGGCATACTGGTTGTGTTACCCCAGTTAGAATAGCCTCCAGGCACTCACAAATTGCACTTGATTGCAAAGGCTGCAACAAGTGACTGAAGCATACTGCTTACTACAGTCACATTGAACCTCCTTTGCTCCTCCAAGGAGCACAACAGCGGGGTTGGAACTAGATGATCTTAAGGTCTTTTCCAACCCAAACCATCCTATGATTCTACGATTCTATACTGATTGCTTTGAAGCAAAAAATGATAAAGAACAAATGAGTCTGTGAACCTCCTAAAGTCTTCTGCACTTTGGGAATCTTTGGGCCAGAGATGAAATGAGTTAGCGAACACTTAAGATACTAATCTCAAAGGAGGGCCCATAGCCCATAGAGCTTATTCTCTCTCTCTTACCTGTTTATTTCTTTAGGATCCTACTGCAGGTGTGGCTAGCAATTCTCAAGTGCCTGACTACCTTCATCATGTTGTACCAACCATGGGAGCACAGATTTTTAGATGCAATTATTGAAACATCAGTTCCTTATCCCTGCATCTTGTTTCTATGTATTATGAGAATGTTGATAGGATGAGGAACCAGCAACCTTCCAGGGTACCTGTGCAGATTATATTAATGTTTTATAGAATTATTTATATTAGGGTTTAAGTTTTTAAGCCTTTCTTTTATTTAATAACAAAGCAATAACAATAGAAAGGGAAAAAACAAAGCAAAACAAGGAAAGCTTCTGAAGGATGTTTGAAGCCCAGTATTCAGATAATAAATGTGATTTTAAGCAAGCTTAGGAGCTAAAATCTTATTTCTGGGACAGACCTTGAATTTCTCTGAGTGAAGGAATACCATGAAGAAGACTCAGTCATTTTATACACAGAGGGCAGTTGCTGACCAATAGGTATGCTACATATTTTACTCTTAGGTAAAAAATGTAAGTTAACTTATAATTTCTATTTCTTCCTGAGGTACAGCTTGCTAATAAAAGACTACTTTCAAAGTAAGGAAGTAATTGCATTTGTGAATGTGATCAAGTATCATCTTCAAATGAGATGCTTCAACAGCATTCTGTTTTGTGTTTGCAATCTCTCTTATTATACATTCTAGGTCTCTTCTGTTTTTGTTTGTCTTCTAAGTTCAGGGGTAAGATCATAATTGTACTTTGCAAAACAAGTAATTTTCATTATGATAATTCTAAAGCTTACATTGTGTCTGTTTTGGTTAGGGTTGTAAGGACACCTGAAAAACAATTGTGTTCAAACACCACTTTTCACCATTTCTCTTCCTTGTCTCTGTATTGCTCAGAACAATGATATAAAAACTGATTTTACATTTCTTATCAATTCGTCTATTCATCTTTTTATGTTCATTAAGTTCCCATTTATATTTATTGTTTATTTTTGAAATGGTTTTGCAGTAGATACCATTTTTCCTACCTTACTCCTTCTATTATTTCTCCATACTTTTCTGAATCTGAAAGTTGCCCATTGAAGTCAGTGGTAGGACTAGCACTGATGCCAATAGGACAGAATTTTGTTGTATATTGGGAACAAAAACTGATTGAGAGCAAAAAGCATAAAACAAAACAACCAAACTCCCCAAAACTATGT
Source organism: Coracopsis vasa (assembly GCA_026283785.1). Classification (NCBI taxonomy): domain Eukaryota; kingdom Metazoa; phylum Chordata; class Aves; order Psittaciformes; family Psittacidae; genus Coracopsis; species Coracopsis vasa. Next base: position 31,578 of record JANHGB010218468.1, read on the forward strand.
GATGTGGTTCTTCATGATAATGGCAGAAAGACTGGATTTGATGGTTCAGGAGCAACTTTTCTGTCCAGTCTTGTTAGACCTTATCTATGTAAAGTAATGTAGTGATGCACTTTCGTGTAACAGAGTAAATATCCTAACTCTTAGATTTACTATGTCCTGTTTTACCATATTGATGTGGCCAAATACAATTCTTCGCACTGCTCAATACCAAATACACTGAGTTTGTAGCAAGAAGTTACTGATACTAGGGTTGGATGAACACTTGTAGAAAAACCTATAGTAGGACTTGGCTTAATTACACATCAAACCTTTAAGTTTGTTTATTAGAATTGAAGTGTTCAGCAGTTTAGTTACATTTTCTTACTATACATATAGAACCACAGTACATAAAATAAATCAGTGTCTACTTTGAGAAGCCTATATTAAAAAGGTGCAAGCTGTTCATATATATATATGAACATGATTGTTGGAGATGGATAGGGTTGTAAAACTGGCTATCTCATGAATGACTGGGGTTGTTTATACTTTGTAATTATGGGTATTTATGAACACTTCCTAGAAACCATAATTTCTTCCAGGTTGATCATGGTAGAGAAGGGTTGTGCTGGGTTAACCTTGGCTGGCAGCTGAGCAAACTGCTGTGTTACTGCCCTTCCTCCGCAAAACATGGGGAGAAAATAACATGAAAAAGCCTGCGGGGCAAGATAACCTTGACATTGATCACCAATTGCCAAGACAGACAAAACAAACTTGACTTCTCTCAGAGGTCACCCCTTCAGCCCCCCTCATTAACAAACCCTTGCTTCTTAAACCCAATACAGCAACAAGCAGTGTAAGGCATCCCTGCCCATGGCAGGTGGGTTGGAACTAGATGATCTTAAGGTCCTTTCCAATCCAAACCACTCTATGATTCTGTGATTTGTAAGCTGCTCTTCCAGATTGAGAAATACAGATAAAAAGGCTCTTCTATTTTAATATGTTTAATATGTGTTTACTACAAAGTTTCTGTTAGGATGTACCTAGAGATGGTCTCTGGCTCCAAAGCTACAGTGGTATCTGTTATGGTATGATATGGGATAAAGCTAGACAAGATAAGAGTTCTTCTGAAATGCAGAAGATGTGTTGAAAGCTTTTCTCTTATATACACTAGAAAAAAAAACAACATATTTTTTTGCACCTTCAAAAGGAGTTTCCCTCAGCTAGAAGTAGTTGACCTGATGAAACTTGATTTCTCCAGGACATTGTATCAAATACTGTGATCTCTGATTGAAGCTTTTCTCAAAGGTCATTCAGGAAAGTGTTCTACAATGGAGATTTTCTGGTATCTAATAAGAAATGGATGTCTAAACCAGTTTTTGTCTTAATGATGGCCTAGCTTTTACACAAATTTCCATTTTTTAAAACTTAGGTAACTTAGTAACAATGAAACCTTTATGTAGATGTCAGATACATTTCAGGATGACCTATGGGTTGAAAATATTTTTATTTAGCAATACCTGAAACATATTCCCTCTACAAGCACACAATCACAAAGTGATTACAGAAGCTTTTTCCTGTAGAAATCCAGGCTAAAAACATAATGAGAGGAAAAGTGAAAGTAGCAATTATATGTAATGAATAGAAAAGCAAAGAACTTGATAGCAATAAGTACAAATCAACAGCTAGGAAATGCAGGTAATTGAAATTGTAATCAAAGAGTCAAGAATTCCATCAGAATTTGAATTAAATCTTGAATTGTGGATTCATATTCTAAGGCAAATTAAATGGACTTGATGTTATAAAATACCGTGCCCATCCCTAGTACACCTTATGCAGACCATAAGAGTTAAAATTGTAATGACTGTACAGTGTATTTGTACTATTTTGTCCTCTCATTATTATCTTCATCATGAGAACAAATTTGTATTGTTCATTTCCTCTTTGTATTGCAATCTTCATCAGAATTTGGTGCCACGGTTTAAATCTCTTGTATATTTTGCAGGAGGTAATAAGCAAGTTTGAAAATCTGACCTTTTCCAGGGCTCTCTGTTGGTTTGGGCACCCTCCCTAGCTCTCCAGCCTCTCTGACTTGAGAGAAAGGGGATACAAATGAAGAAGAAGAAAAGATTGGCACACAGTAACACAAAGTTTAAACCATTGCAGCATGGAGTTGTGCCTGTGCTAGGCATCTGAATGCCAAATTTGGTTTGTGAATAAAGATTGTCATGCTATTTTCTGATCCCATTACAAAATTCCATGCTTTGATAGGAGAGAATGCTTTGGACTGGATATGTCCTGAGGTTTAATGCAAGATGCAAAGCCTTGCAGCTCAGTTTTGTGGTTCAAATCCCTCTGAGGATTGAGAAGTTTGCTTAAAATCCAATGATTCTTCTGAGATGAAATGAATTTGGGATATGCAAAGTAGGTTTTGGATGATGAGTATTCAAACTGTATGACATTTACATAATTTTCACTGGTGCACACCTTTACTTGTGGTTTTAACAAGCAGGCTTCGTTTTCAACACACAGTCCGATAGAGTGGAAATGGGAATGAGTTTTGGACCAAGGTAAAAAGCAAGATACGGTTCATAATTATTCTGTGGAGTAAACATCTCTAGTATTACTGAAATAACTTGAGTATAAAAAATTGGCTGAGATGCTCATGAAAGCTGGCTGAACCTCAGGGTGATTTGGATCTTCCATACCTGGCCTTTCTCAATTTGCCTGGAATGGAAAATGGAAAGTTGTGCAAATTTTCCTTCTGATGGTTTCTGATGTGTAAATTGGCAGCTTGTCTCATGTGGTCTACCTGCATAGTCATTTAGAATTTAATCTCACTTCTGAGGCTGAGCTTGATTGCACATCCACATTTATACATTTCAAGTAAGACCCTGGTACCACCCATCAAATGAGTGCTATTCCCTGCTATATGCAAACATATCAGTGCTGTACTGGGTGAGACTGAGCTATTGGGCTTGACTGGACTCAGATTAAACAAGAGAAAAATGTTATGTGGTTAATTCTTATGGTTCTTATCCTGAGTTTTGTGATATTTCACTCTTATGTTTGTTAGAACCACAAGTGTTAGACTCTTGATCAGCTCAAGACTGATTTTCAGAATGCATCTTTAGCCCTTACCATCGAGGAAAGGCTATGGAAAGGGGAGACAACTAAATCCTGAATGTATTAAAAAAATACCAAACTTTGTAATTGTTATTGGAGACGTACAACATTTGTTGTAATTTTACCTGCTTAGAAACTATCAAAACTGTCAAAAAGACATAAATATACCATTTGCTGATAAAGCTGACGTAATGACCATGATGGACCAGAATTATGCTCAATACTACAATTCAGGGTCAGGGTGCCATGAGGGACAGTGGTTTCCTGGGGGCTGCAAAAGGAGACAGAGTAGGGTCTCATAGCCAGGACCTGTCCCAACACACTCATATCAGGAGGGCAGCCACGAGCGGTGGACATCAGTAGGCACATCCATGGTGATAGGCATGGGCCCATGAAGACAAGGACAAGGCAGGACACTAACCTGCAGGTAGTTTATCTTCTGCCTTCAATTAGTGCCTTGGCTGTTGATACTGATGTTCATGACTTTTCTACCTGCATTCTTTAATGTCATTCCCCATCTAGACTTTCCAACAGGCTTCACTAATTTGCTTTAAGTGATGATTTAGTCCTCCTTAATATTGGCAGCACCTTCCAATTTTACCAGCCAGAAGTTTTGATGAACACCTACCTACTTCTTTTTTTCTAAGTCATTGATAAATTAAGTGGAACCGGTCTCACGCTGATGACTAAAGAATACAAGTAGCAATGCTTCGCCTGTCCAATTTACTCCTTTTAATATAAGCTATTACAGTCTCTTTAGCCAGCTCTTTATTAGCTTACTATTCTTCTATAAAAGTCATCATCTTTTCCTTGAGCAGTAAGTTGTTGTGGGAAGCCATAGGTAATAGTTGGGGTTTTTTGGTTTTCTTTTCTTTTTTAGAAATGTACATGTACTAAATCCACTGCAGTACCATATCGAAGATGCCAGTGCTTAAAAAAATACAGGTGTTAGGTTCAGCTGACACCTTTGATAAAACCATGTAGGTAATTTACTCACTTTCCTTTGTCTCTGTGTCCTTAATTATTCTTTCTTTCAAGAACTGTTGTAATACTTTACTAAGCACTTGCGTCAAATTTAGAGTCCTGTAATTGCAGGGATCACCTTTATTTTCCCTTTTTGTGTAGCCTATTATGTTTGCCATTCTTCAGGCAGAGTACTTAGTCCTTGAATTTACAGATTCATTAAAAATCCCTCCCACTGAATTTACATTAGTTATGCATAACTATTACAACCACATCCTCGAGTGCCTCAGGTGAGTTCATTCTTCAGCATCGTTCAGGGTTTATATTTTAAGAGAATATTCTTTGGATTGTAGGTCCAGCATCGCAGTTAGAGCAGAGGAAAGCTAATGAGGGAGCTGCCTTACTAAGCAGGGCAACATCATGTTTGCCAACAGTCCTGCCATGCTGGTGAGGGTGGCTTAAATTAGAAACAATAAGGGAAGGAGATGACAAACAGTCAAGTGAAGAAGTGATGGATTGGGTTGGAAAGTAAAGGATGATGTGAGTGAGGGAGATGTTGTAATTAGCAAAATGAGGCTGTAGGGGTTCCATTTCATAGAATCATAGAATGGCTTGGATTGGAAAGGACCTTAAGATCATCCAGTTGCAACCCCCTGCCACGGGCAGGGACGCCTCACACTGGACCATGTTGCTCAAGGCTCTGCCCAACCCAACCTTGAATACTGCTAGGGATGGAGCATTTACCATTTCTTTGGGCAACCTGTGCCAGTGCCTCACCACCCTCACAGTAAAGAACTTCTGCCTATATCTAACCTGAATCTCCCTTGTTTAAGTTTAAACCCAAGCACGTTCACATTAAAAAGTGCATAGAGGATGCATAATGAAGAAGCTTCAAGCATCTGTGAAATCAGCATGACTGGATACCTGCTCTCCAAAGCATCTACACAGAGATGTCCATGTTCCACTCATGGTAAAGAAAGTCAGTTGCCTTCTGGGCTGCATTAGACAGAGTATTGCCTAATGATGATGATGATTCCCCCCTGATCAGCCTTGTTAAGACACATCTGGAGTGAGGCCAGCCAAGAACATAAAGACTATTAAGGAACTGGAGCATCTGACATACAAAGAGAGGTTGAGAAAGCTGGGAGTGCTCAGCCAGGAGGAAAGAAAACTCAGGGGTGTCTTACCAATGTGTATAAACACCTAATGGAGGGGAGTAACAGAGACACACTCTTCTCAGTGGTGTCCAGTGACAGTAAAAGATTCAATGGGTGCAAACTGAAACATGGGAAACTTCTGTCAAATATAAGAAAAAGACGTTTTTACTGTGAGGGTGGTAAAACAGTGGAACAAGTTTCCCAGTGAATTTACAGATGTTACATTCCTGGAGATGTTTAAAACCCAGCTGCTCACAGCCCTGAAAAACCGGCTCTAGCTGACCCTGCTTTGTGCACTGGGTTGGATGAGATGATTTTCAGAGGTCTCTTCAACCTCACCTATTGTAAACCCAAATTCTGTGATTTTCTATTAAGCTGACTGGTATGCTTGGGAAAAATCTGACAAGCTTTCAGGCACAAAAGCCCTCTTAAACAATCACAGCTATGGTAAAATGTCACAGGGCTTTTTTATGAGTAAGTCACCACACAAATAGCCATAAATTTGCAAATGTCAACGGCAATTGTCAATTTGCAAAGCAAGTACAATTAAACCCGTGCTTAAATTCACTCAGAAAGCACTGTAAATAGCTGATGATATTATAAACGGTATTTGAAAAGCCATCGACAATTGCAAACAAAAGAGAAATATTAAAATCTAAACCAACTGGTGTTTTTCTTCTAGCTTTTCCCTCTTTTGGGGTTTTTTTTTGGTTTCTATTCATGTTTAAACATAAGGCTCCAGTGGGAAAGTGACATTTCTGTAATTTGAGACACATTGAAACATGGTTGCTTCTGATGGTTTCCAGACTGAATCTAGGCTCATGTGACATTAGGTACTGCAGTGATAGGTCAAGGGGTGATGGGCTCAAACTAAAACATGGGACGTTCAGGCTAGATATAAGGAAGAAGTTCTTCACTGTGAGGGTGGTGAGGCACTGGAATGGGTTGCCCAAAGAAGTGGTAAATGCTCCATGCCTGGCAGTGTTCAAGGCCAGGTTGGACAGAGCCCTGGATGACGTGGTGTAGTGTGAGGTGTCCCTGCCCATGGCAGGGGGTTGGAACTGGATGATCTTAAGGTCCTTTCCAACCCAAACCATTCTATGACATGGCTGTTAGGCGTAGTGTGTGTTGCAAGGGTGGTGCAAAGCTATAAGAAGAATCTCAGTCCTGGTCCAATGCTTCAGACTCCTTTCAGTAAACGGTGAGGGCTCTGGCTGTTTGAATTATCTTTGAATTAACAGCTGACTGCTCTCCAGTTGCTGAAGCCGAGATCTCCAGGTCGTAGTCAAGACAATGCAGGTATTTGTACTGGCTTTAAAAATATCCGCTCTCTGAACCTCTGTAAGGCCGTATCAAGCACTGTCTTTTCCCTGTAATATTAGTATTTATTTGTATTCACCTCCACAACCTCTGTTTCCAGTCTCTCTTCAAGGTGAAAATTCACCTTTGAGCAGTTGTGGCTGGATCTACAAAAAAGACTTTTGTAAGCAAGTGTTGCCTAACTTACGTTTTAGTCAAGTCCAAAACATCCTCACAATGACAGCGGAGTTGCCCTTAAACCCAGAGTCCTATAAAGCTCACAGACACTTCTTTCCGTTCCCTGTATTCTTTTTCATGCTGCCAAGTATCTTTTGCCTAACAAAACACCTCATGCCTAAGTCAAAAAGAACACGTGCTTCATCTGACGTGTTCTGAACATGTAGGAGACTATTGCAAGAGGAACTTGGTCTTTGCATGATGACCCTGTCTTATGGCTACTTATGCTTGTGTGCAGACATAGCAGATTTTAGGCTCTACTGAACTTGTTGCCACTCAAAGTTTGGTTTTGCAACAGATCACCCTGCCCATTTAGCTATACAGAATTCCAAGGGAAACCCTTAAACTGTTCGATTTGGATAAATGAAAGAATCACTGATGACAATGTGAATGTGCACAGGCGTGAACTCATTTCTTCTTGCCCTTGGAAGGGAAGCCTTGTTTCCAGGCTAGTAATTAACTTTAAAATTAGAAGGAAAGTGGCAATAATTATAAACCTGTTGGAATGTTTTTATATATACTTCCTATAAACTGAGGACTTCATAAGAAATGGTAAAGCTATGAGCTCTGATATCCTTTTGGATTCCTACTAGGAACAGTTAAATACTGCCTGTTCTTCCTACCTGGTCTATCAATAATGGCTGTCGAATAAATGACATGGGGATTGTGTAAAACTTTAGGGATTCTTTACAGGTAAAATCTGTTTATATAAGATTTTATTAATGTTACAAGCTTGTCTTCTGCTCCTTGATGTGTGTGTGTAATTTCTATTAGTGAAGGGAATAATGTACTTATATTTAGGAAAGAAAAGATCCTTGTTACATTCATCATCGTATAAATAACTTGACATGTTCAGCTCTCTTTCTGGAGAGATCTCTGTCTTGCAGCACTTTCAGTAGATAAAAACATAGTCATACCAAAAGAATATCAGTGGAAGTGCATCTTATCACTCTGAAACGCAAATAACACAGGTACAGTTGAAGAAATAATGAATTCCTACAAGTACCTTATTAATGCTACTTTCTGAAAATCCTTATTCTTAAAAGAATCTTCTCCATGGTTTTACAGCACTACAGATCTAAAAGATTCAGGGTTAGCACCAAAAAGAAAGGTGCAGAGCCTTTAGGTATTGTAAAGGTGAAAGAGAATTCATTACAATAAAATGAACCTAAAGTGCTTTCTAGATAAGTGCTTAACGCTTTTGAAAGAAACATCTTTGTAACAAGGGAGACAATTTTCCCAATGGGAAAACAACACAAAGGTTTTTAAATAACCTCTCTCAGGATCATATAGTTCTTGACTCCCAGTTTTGTGCTAATTCACACTGACTGCTGAATATCCCATCCAGGCATCTGCAACTTGCTTGAAGAGCCATAACAACACAACTCCAGCATCTGTGTCCCTGTACTAAAAGCTTTTGGACTTCAAAGAAGTTTAAATTTCTTTAGGCATGTAAGTGAAGTGAAAGATCCTGGTGATCCTACAATTGCTGTCAGCAATGGGAAAGCCAATTAAAATAGCTTAACTGCAGGGTGTCACTCTGCCTATGGACTTTAATGCAACAATATGTATGTACATTCAGAATGTGGTTGGCAGTAAAATCTGTAAGAGTGATGCTATGGGTTGTTTATATCTTTTGTGGTGGCTGTGAGAAGTTTCTTAAGCTCTTCCTCAGAAGCATTCTTTCTCATGTATACATTGCTGAACAAATACAATTTTAGGACAACCTGGGATTACAGGATTACTGGAATACAGTTTTATACTCACTGGATGGGCAGAAAAGAGAATGAGGTTTGTGCCTTGATGTAAGACATGCCTGCAAGAGTAGGGTTGTTGGATTCCATCTGCTGCTCCTCTGTATAGCGAGATCTCATTTTGACAAGCTACAGTAGCCTCAGCAGTGGTGGTTAGAATGCTCTCCTGGAAGGTGGAAATGGCTGATTCAATGTCCTCCTCTCCTGCAGCAACAGCACAAGCACTTGCTGCATCCCAACACTGTTAGAAGAAACTCAGAGGGGTTGTGTAGTGGAGGTTTCTGGACTGAGACAGACTGTTGGGATGTCCTCAGTGCTATCCAGTGCTATTGGCCCAGAGGCTGCGTTCTCCTCTAGGTTTGCTCACAAGGCAGCACTACCATTCTGATTGTACAAAAAGAGCCACCTCTTTTCATTAGGAGGCCCTTTCCAAGTGCTGGAGAAGGTTATACCATTCCCACCAGTATTTCATGTTTGATTTCTAATTACTGAAGCTCTAATAGACCAGCAAGCATGCAAGAGTCTCTAAGTGTCAACCTTTTATCCCACCAGGATTGACAGGTACTTTGTGTTTCCCACAGATGACATAAGGAAAATGGTATTCTGGGGTAACTCCAAAATATATATACTCCAAGGAGAGCAGGAGCCAGCTGAAATCCCTGTTAAGTATTTTGATATCTTGTTCTAAATCCTTTAACTTAAATCCTGTTTAACTAGCAGCATCTGCCACTGACATTTCCACAAGGATGGTACAGATGGAGCAGTGACTCAGATCACTGGCTCTACGGAGTTAGGAATAGCTTAAACTACTGCCGATGAAGATATAGAGCTGTAGGATACATCTATGTGTGTGACTGAGGCCTGTAATATGTGGAATTTAGACCTTCCACTTACATTGTTTTCCTAAGCATAAATTGTATATACCTGCCTGTACATACAACTCCAAACATAAGCAAATTCTTGGTCTTCAGATGCTTTTGTTATTGCAAACTTCTCTGCTCTGTACCTGCTAATGATTAGTAAATTCTGACAGTAAAAATTACTTGAAACATAAAATTACTGTGTTTAATGTCTGCATTTTAATCCAGCTCACAAATTATTTCATTTCCCAGTGTTTTTTCTTACAGCCCAAAAATGAGTGGGGTGGGGAAAAGCAAAGCAAGGTAAATCTGTTAGCTGAACTTCCTTGTCATTTGCGTCACATCATTTTATCCTCTTTCATTTTCCCTGGGAAAACACAGAGTAAACAAGAAGATGGTTGCACTGAGCTTTTGTGATAAGGGTTTTAGTTGGGAAATATAATCTGTTTTGTGATTTCTTAGTCAAAAGACTGCTTTTTTGTTTGCTCGCTTACATTAAGAGGTGTGTATTTTTTCCTGTTTCCTTTAACATTTTATGTGCATAGATTTCTTAGAAAAGGTACTAAGTTAGTAGATCTAATCAATTACAGTTTCAGCTCATTATGAGAATTAATACTAGACCCAATTCTTTATAAACTTAGATACAGTGGAAAATAAGGTTATTTCCAAATGAAATCTCATGGTTATTAAATGTTAGAATCATAGAATCACAGAATGGTTTAGGTTGGAAAGGACCTTACGATCATCTATTTCCAACCCCCCCGCCACGGGCAGAGACACCTTCCACTAGACCAAGTCACTTAAGGCCCTGTCCAACCTGGCATTGAACACTTGTAACATGTAAATATTATTTACATGTTCAGCAGTAATGCTTTACACTGTGCATTCACCATGCAATAACCATCTCACAAACTTCAGTCAGGAAATACTCCTTTCTCCAGGGAGCTTACAATCATAGTCTGTAGAATATAGCAGCTCAGAAAAAAATGTGTTCAGTAGTGGTTCAAATTCACAGCAGCCTTTCAGTTTTGATAGTGCTGATGAAAGAGCAATGAATTATTAATTAAGCTGGATTTTGTTTCTGAACAAGAGAGACAAATGTCATTTTTAGTTTTGCACAGCATATATTACATTAAGTAGCCACTGTTGGAGCAAGCTGAAATTAATTACTTACCAAGGGTTATACGCTTCTTTAATTATGGCAGAAGTTACTGAATGGGACACATATTTCACATTTAGGGGGAAAAGCGGTTTGTTTTGCTTGGGCTTTGTCTCCCAGCTATGGGATTTCATGGACACCACCCTTTACTTATTCCTCTACACATGGAATTAGATTTTAGGATGAAGTAGCTTCCTAGGAAACAATGGTGGGAATACACTGAATATTTGCAAGAACTCTATGACTGGGTTTGTTCCAGCTCCACTGGCAATATATAATTTAAACTACCCTTAGCATATTCTCAGGCATCATTTTGCTGCTTCTCCAATGAGAAGAAACCATCAGTCCCAGAATCCCAAGATCAATCTAAATATGAGAAAGAAAAAAAAGAGAACCCCAAGAAATAGAGAACGCAACATGTAATCTGTAGCGAAGATTTGGGATTCAGCCCTTGGAAAAACATGCAGGTATTCCAGAAAGGTTGCTCTACAAACATGACATTGTAAATACTGCTAAGTGTACCAGTGGCAGGAAAATGGGACGCTGGGTCTGTTGATCAGAGGTGTTGCAATTCATCTCACCTGGATCACAAGCATTTGTAAGTTGATAATATGGAAAATGAGAAACATAACCACCAGTCTGAGAGTTTTGCTCAAAGGAATGTATGTGTTTGTCTTGCCAAATGACTTTTAAAGGAACTCAATGCAAGCTTCAGAAAGAGTAGGTTCCAGAATGCATCCAATCAACATAATTTTCATTGTTGACATGTAAAATAACCTGGAAACCGGTTATTTTCACAATCCCGGGGAAAACAAATTGTCAGCCATCTTTATTCAATTTCTTCTTGTTCGTTTTTTGCCACCAGGTGTCAGTACAAGTGCACGGACACCCCTGAGATCTGTGAGAGGTCTCTTGAGGAGCTGCCTGAGCAATGACACTGTTTCATGGCAGTTCTCATGATACTGAGAATGGTTTATTGTTTTAACTTCCACTATGGGTAAAATAAATGTATATATACACATATATTGCTTACCCATCTTAACAACTCTTTGAGCTGCGTAGTCCACACCAGTGTGGTGTACTACAGGTATTCTAAAACCAGCAGTTCTAAGTGTCCTAGTAACTCCACCTATCCTCTGCCCTACAGATGTTCACAGGGCTGAAGTGTCTCACTTCAGCCTCTAACCTGAAGATGTGAAGACTGTGAGGAGCAAGGCAGGAAGGAGGGATACCTGTTAAATTCAAATATAGAAAATACAGCTCAAAGACTTAGGTCACTGATGACTATCCTGCTTTTTAAGTCACAATCCATACCCCCTTTCTAACTATTGATTACACCTAGAGATTATCTCCCCAGATTTCCTTTATGAGAAGTAGGTTTGGGGTCCTTGGTGCAAGTAGCACCCTCAGCATTGTCCTGCTAATGACAGTATCATGAGTTGGACTTTCATTGGCCATTGCTGATATATGAACAGAATTTCTTATGGCTTTCCTTTCAAATATTAGGGATGAAGGCATTTTTAATCAGACCTCTGAACATTATTGCATGTTTTCCTATTCCAGTCTCTGTACAGAGGTCACTGTAGCCTTGCCTTCATTCTGATAGGGACATAATAGCTTGGTGCCTTATCCACTTCATAAAATAACTTGAACATGACATAGAAGATACCATCTTATTTTTGATTGTCTTGTTTACTGAAACTATGATAGAGCTTCTTGGAGAACCCGGCCTCAATAGCAAAGCTGGAAATTCAAACATGCTTTCTTGATGGACTGAGTAGCACCATTTTGATATTCTGAGGTCAAGATTGGTTTGATTGAGTTTTCTTCTTCTCAGAATCAAAGCTGTTGAATTTTGCTACACAGACACTCCATATCTTTACAGGTATATCCTTCAATAAGGAAAGCTTATTGTAATTTAGACGTTATATGCGTTGGAAAAATCAGGCTCTGTAGAGGAACTCCGAGTTAAGAGAGACTTGATGACTGTATCTTGATGAAGGAGTATCTAGGAAAATGAGAAGGTAAGGTCTCCATGACCAGTGTAACGTACTTAATTGCACTGGTATTCTTGATTGTGTCCAGACTAGGAAAGATCAGTCCCAAAACCACTCAAACCGTATGGGGTAAGAGTTGTGCTGGTGTACAAATCTGGAATAATGGAGGAGAAAATTCCTTTTTTCCTTTCCTTCTTCTCTTCCTCCTTTCCTCCTTTTTTCCCTCCCTTCCTTCTTCTCTTCCTCCTTTCCTTCCTCACTTCCTTTCTGCCTTTCTCCCTTCCTCCCTTCTCTCTTTCCTTTTCTCTCTTTCTCTCCTCTAATTTGAAGCCCCTAAATTCAGCTTGAGTATTTCATCCTATGGTTTTTCAATTTTGTGTGAGCACAGATTTGCTATGTGCTTCAGCAAGACTGGGGCTTGTTGCCACTTGAGCTTTGAGCATGAAGGTGTGTTACTATGTTCAAGTCTCTATGAAATCCTTACATAAACCTGTCATAGAATGACACATGAGGCGCCTGCTGTGTGAATGACTTGTCTTGCTCAAGGGCATTTGGTATCTTTTGGTATTAACACTGAGAGGTGGTTTTGTACTACATCTGTTTGTAAGTCACCTGTTAATCAGTATCTCAGCTGGTGAAGGTGCTTGCTGCAGCACTGTTCTACTAGCAAGACACAGAGGTATGACTCATGTCTCCCACAACTTGCGATCCCAGCAAATGGCAGATTTTTCTCAGCCAAGCTGCCCGTGAATGGATTTTAGATAACATTTAAATATGTTTGATTTCTTGCTCTTAGGCAGACCTTAATTTCTTAGTTTTACGCACAACAGTGCCATGTCATGGATTTCATTTCTTTTATTGCTCCCCATCTCATGGGTGCAGTCAGCATCTCGCAGTCTTTGAACCCATTCAACACAATACCTGATTTCTCTCCCTTAAAAGGAAAAGACATACTTTTAAATGACAATCTAAAAAGCAACCCCAAGCCAGTCAAACCCAACATTTTACTGGTACGCCATTGCAATCAGTAGGAAACTCCCTTTTCAGCCTGCTAGAAACAGTTAATTTAGCATAGAACACATGAGCAATTTGCATCCGTCTTCCTTTGTAATACAGTAGTGAGGCTTGTCTGTAATTTAAAGGATTATATTTGCAGACATGGCCCAAGTTGTCAGTGCAGTATACTGACTGAAGAACACTTTTTTGTCTGAAATACTCAAGTGTCTGTTGGTGGATTGAGCTGATCAATATGTGCAGTACCATATTCAGCCCAGAAAGTAGTTGAAAATTGAAGGATATATGTCCTGTATCACTTACTGACTTAGCATGGTTTGGTAAGAGGAATGTTACTGTAATATTTACAGTGTTGGAGCTGAAAGCATTTCTTAGGTCTGGAAGTACGGCCTGGGTAAATAACATATCAGACAGAGACCTGTTGCATCATCTCCTTCCAGTCTAGTTTCTATTGGAAGGGAACATGGCCATGCAGGCAGAGGAGGAATTAGAATGAGCAATTAGAACTGCACGAGTAACTTCACTGAACATCCCCCTACTGTTTCAATGCTTTAATGTAATGTATCTTTATTGCACAATTTGGATTGGAGATGTGTTGATGCACTAAGTAGTAATTATATGTTGCAATCCTTCCCTTTCTCCTGAATGCTTTGTTTGGTAAGGGTCTCATCAGCTCTGCTGGAAAACATGAGTGAAAAACACAAACCTTTTGCTTTCAAGGACCTTTACTAAATCTAATCTGTCTCAACCAAGCTCACTCTGCCAGCTGCTGAATTTGCCATGTGAGATAGGACCTGCTGACCCCAGTAGACACATCTCTTCAAGAGACTCCCAAAGCTGGCTTTACCCCACAGCTTATTGATTCAATGATTTCCCTGGCTATTTGCCACTCATTTAAAATAAGATTTGATCCAGCACCTATGGATGTCAATTTAAAGAACTCCCATTGCATTCTTTGGTTACTAGATCCCTCCCTTTGCAATTACATTTGCCCTGAAAACAACCCAAGCCCCTGAACAAAGTGGTGCCAAGTGGGACATCAGAGTCACCTTAGCTTTTCTCACACAAAGGAAAGATGTCCTGTTATCAGGAAGAACCAGAGCAACCATAGAATCAAAAAGCACATTTCTTTTCTGCCTTTCAGTTTTAAGCAACTGCAGAACTGCAAGTTCCTATTATCATGCCACATTGTGTCATCTCAATTTCCAAGTGAATAAAGGGTTTCTGTGAATGCAAGTTTCTCCCTTTTGAAGAACGGCATTTAGAATATTTACATATTTTAATCCTGACTCACAAATAAAATTGTACACAAATTATTCAAGTATAGTAATTCATATTTACTTAAAGAACTATTTCCGTTGTTAGGCAAACTGAGAGAAAATAATATTTTGCTAAATCCCCTATTAAACTATCTTGCATCCCCTTCCTTTCTCACTAATTACTCAAATACGCATGCAAACAGAAGCCTTCTTTTTTCTCTAATTGAAATTTTATTATAGGCAAACAGAGAATGGGATATTAAAAGTCATATATATGCATATACAGAAGCACAGGAGATCAGTGTCTTGCTTTAAAGGAGCAGCTCTTCCTTGCATTAATCATTCTGTAACATTGCAGCTCAAGTTTAAGAATTCTCCATTGCAGCAGCAGTTATGAAACACCATCTCTTTCCTAAATGAAGCAGGGGATTGAGGTCACAAATGGAGAAAGGAGATTCTGGTTAACCTCAGCTGCACTTTTCTGCCACTCTTTGTTCATGCCTGTGACTACAAAAGAAGTCTTCTGTTCAATTTTAGCTGTATCACTTGTGCAAGTTTCCCTTTCACCCTAAATCCTTCTGAGGCTTCTGGAAGTCACAGCATCCCCAGAGCTGTTTGATATTGTGTGAAGATCAGGCTGCCTCACCCTGAGAGCAGTGGTCCCCAGTCACAGCTATCCGGTAGTTCACTATCTAGAAGTATTTAATTTCCTATAGCTGTGTGTAGCACTGAACACTTAGAAACAGTTAAGCTTGAGGCTTTCTGTACATTAGTTGCTTAATATAGCTGTCCACAGGGCAGTGATGATTAGGGTTCTACAGGGATTAAAGAACAACAAAGAGCTATATTTCTTTAGCTCACCTTTTAGATCCTACAGAATGCAGCACTTAGCAAGACTCATTTCTTATTTCCCAGTGATTACAAACTGAATTTACTACTCTCAAAATGCATGAAATAAGTGAGGTTTTAATGGGACAACACCATGTAAAGACTCTGTGACTGAATAATTTCTAACCATTTAAATAGTCTCAGGACCATCCTCTGGTGCTCTAATCAATAAGTACAGAATGATCTTTGTCTATACTGTCAAACACTTTTACACTCCAAGTAACATATTAATACATCAGCTGATGTTTGGAATTGGTCTTTACCCGTGCTAGGTCCCCAGCCATTTTTTGGATACTGCTTGGAAGATTATGAGTTGACTTCAGCCAAAACCATATCATTGCTCAGTTCTACCCTGGTGTGAAAACAAACCAAACTGGACTTCTTAGATCTTACTCTTAGCCTGATAGTAACATTGCAGTAACCTTGAGGGAAACTTATTCCATAAGATCTTTCATCTTAGATTTTCATAGAAGTCTGTTAATCCCTATATATTCTAAGTAAACCAAGCCTCTTGAAGATTATCAAATATTCTGAATCATAGGATCGTAAAATATTTGGGTTGAAAAGGACCTTAAAATCATTTAGTTCCAACTCTCCTGCCATGGGCAGGGACACCTCATTTTACATCATGTCACCCAAGGCTCTGTCCGGCCTGACCTTGAACACTGCCAAGGATGGGGTATTTACCACTTCTCTGGGAAACCTGTGCCAGTGCCTCACCACCCTCACAGTGAAGAACTTCTTCCTTATATCTA